>CAKAOH010039113.1:44459-152415 GCA_916701665.1 Sebastiscus tertius | reverse complement strand
TGACTATTTTGTCTTATGGATATGACATTTTCCAAAAAATAATAAATAATTGTATTATATACAATATGTTATTTCAAATCTTATCTTGACTGAAATATATCATTACATCAAAACATATTTATTTCAACATTCATCTTAAGTGTCTTTTGTAGGAAGTTGGCTATCCATCCAGAACATTCTTGAACGTTCTAGAACGTTCTAGAACATTCTTGTATGTATTTATATACAGTGAAAGAATAGATGGGAAATTTTCTCTCTTTCAAGTGAGAAAAAAAAAAGTGTGAAATATTAGCCTAGCATAACTTTTCTAGCCATGACGGAGTTGTCCTCTCCTGCTTTTTTTCCCCCCTCGAGGATGACTTTAAAGGATCTGATTGGACGACGATCTGATCCGTCATCTCTGTGGTGGGCGGTGCTTGTGGAATAACAGTGCAGCTCCATCTTTGTAGGATTTGACAGGAGCTTTGACCTGTGTCGAAGAGGACCGCAAGCCAAACCGGGCAGGAGAAGTGCGAGTAGATATATATCCTCCATAATGAGAATAGCAGCTTAGGAAACCTGTTTGTTAAATAGAGACTTAGAAGGTTTGTCATCTGATTGGACAGCAAAGACTAACACGTTCACATGACCCTCAAAAATGTCTAGTTTCATCGCTCTCTGTGGACTGGTGGGAATCCAGAGGAACTGATGGGACACACGGGCTTAAAATAAATCCTTTTTGGTGAATGACACTATATCAGAAAACCCTACGAGACAGCGACAGAGAGAGACACACACGGAAGTGCGGACATGGCTGACAGGACTGCTCCGAACTGCCACCTGAGACTGGAGTGGGTGTACGGATACCGGGGACATCAGTGCCGCAACAACCTGTACTACACCGCCGCCAAGGAGATAGTCTATTTCGTGGCCGGTGTGGGAGTTGTGTACAACACCCGGGAGCATAAGCAGAAATTTTACCTGGGGCACAACGATGACATAATCAGGTAGAGTAATGATCCAGTTTGGTTTCAGCACCTCGGACAGCAACTGACCCTGCAAGCAGAAAATGAATTGATACTGTAGTGTTGTTGTCATTGTGGGTGCTGGTGTCACCTTGTGTCATGTGTAATATGATATATTTTTTAGCTCCATTGGGAGCACCTACTCAACAGCATCCATGGAGTTTGTAAGTGTTTTACCAGGAGTCCCTCTCACTACTTCAGAGTATAACACTGCTGCCACTCCTCTTGTAGTTGCAGGGCTGCTAGATTATTACATCAGAGTTAATTATCAAACCTAATTTAATCCATAAAATAGGAGGGTATATGTCACTTTTTTTTTTCTGAGATCAAGGTATTTATTTATTTATTCATTGGTTCAACTAATAGTCCAAAACTCAGATATTTAATTTATAAAAAAAGGAAAAAAACTCTGAGAAAAACAACAAATCCACTCAACAGAGAATGTGTTAAAAGAAAAGATTTATTTTTTTGCTTAATAAATGACTCAATTGATTATCAAAATAGTTTACTATTAATTTTCTGTAGATGGTTTAAACAATTAAAGCTGCAGTAGGCAGTATATTTTTGGCATCATTGGGCAAAAAATCCATAATAACCTTTCAGCATATTTTAATTCAAGTGTTCTGAGAGAAAACTAGACTTCTGCACCTCTTCATGGCTCTGTTTTCAGGCTTTAAATAATCTAGCCCGTGACGGGAGACTTTGGCCAATCACAGGTCATTTCAGAGAGAGATAGCGTTTCTATTGGCTGTGCTCCGGCTGGCGGGCAGCGCTTGGTATTTCCTCAACTGATCTCAACATGGCTGCTGGGTCACAAACTTTCTAATTTTACAGCTGAACAGTACACTACAAGATGATTCTGAAAACATTTGAGGAGAGAAATGGTCATTACAGTAACATAATATTGATTCATATTTGATCAACGCTGCCTAGTTTGACCGTTTGATCATTTGATTGAGTGATTGACAGCTGCTCGGAGACGGCAGGCTCCAGCTTGGCTCTGATTGGTTGTTTTCCTTCAGTCTGTGAAATCTTGCAGATGCCGTTAGGAGCACCGGAGGACATCGGAGGACAAAGAGGCACATGATTTATTTCAGATTACCTGTCTAACTCACTACTGTCAGGATATAGTGACCGTTTTATAATAATAACTTTTTTTAATCATATGTGCTCTATTTCTACCCACTGCTGCTTTAATCAACAATTTGTTTCATCATTATCTGGTAGCAGACACGTTTCAACATATTTTAAAAGCTTTTCCAAAACAGCAGCCTGCACGTCTTGTCTTCCAGCACTTGGGGAGCAATAATACTAATGTGCAATTCTGAAAAATGCACTTGAACACAGCTGTCCTTGAAAGCATCCTTAGATTGGAAAGCTTTCTGTGGGTTGCGGTAACAAAAACACAGACCTTCTCTTTGATAAAACACAGCAAAGTAACCAGCGTTACATCACACATGTATAATGATCCTGCCTTTCCAGCTGTTTTTCAGCATGCCACACGACAGCGACCTGTGTCCCAACACTCTACAGCGGCTTGTGTTGACACGTATGTGTGGGTTGGCCTGGAGATGACTAGCATTATATACTGTGTCAGTAGTCAGCCGGACTCCTGCTCCATTATTAATGGGACAATAGAGACACTAACCCTCTGCTGCCCTGAGGGTGAAGTGCCCGAGTTCAACCGCTTAGCTGGAGGAGTCACGGACTAATGACTATGCAAAAGTAATGAATTGGTAAACCATCATATTGGCCATCTGTAGACGTCTGTTCTCACTATTGTGAGCAAATTTGTAAGGATTCAGTCAGATCAGGCGCCTTATGGTGTCATTTGGTTGCTTTTACTGCAGCCAGCTTGTTTGAAATAGATATAAAGCTTTCTACGATATGAACACATTTACAGTCTCTTGAGCTGTCTGTTATTGTTGACACAGACCAGGTAATAGTCGTTTTAAATGCAGATCTCAGAGGAGTGCTTGTGAAGCTCTCATGAACACTTCCTTTGACTTACTGCTATGGCACAACCAGGAGCAATCCTCTCAGTGCTGAATAACTGTTGGACTGCTCTCACGTTGCACTAACTCATGTGGAATAGATTCAGCCCCCTCAGATTCAAAGCTCTCTCTCTTTCTGTTTCCCTCTCTTGTTTTCCCTTTTCTCCGTCTATTTTGGTTTGTTTGTGAGCTACATACTAATTGCCGTTTTACTTCATGAATTAATTGCTGGCCTTGTTTCTCCCTCCTGGTTTTATCTTGCCCCGCAGCTTTGTTTAACTGGTCTCCCAGTCCGATGTGGCGGAGCTAATAGGCAGGTTTTCACATGAATGAAAGGCTCAGCTGTCCATGACAGCGTGGCGAGGATACAAGATAGTCTGACCTTCTTTAGCTGGTCTGGTAAATTGAATTCACAGGTTATTGGGCAATAACATAATAGACTGAGGATGTTAATGTGCTGTAGTTAAAACACAATTCCCCTTCGAGCCATGGTAGTAAATTGTTTTTTTTGCTATTCTTTCCTCACATCTTTCTGTAGTTGTTCCACGCTGCTGCAGCTCAGATATTTATTCCAGTCTGAACCTCAAAGAACCTGAGGCTACTGCTAAAAACCTGCAGGAGTCAGTACCACAAATTGCAATGCTGACATGCAGGACATGTACACACTGACCTGAATAATGCACACGAATACACTTAAAACACAGTCATGCACACTAAAAAAATAAGCCAAATTACTAAAGGATGCTTTGAGTGTACCATCCCAAAACAGCACACACAATCCAGTCTACTGTAGGTAGGAAGGGTGGAGGGGAAAGAACATAATTATTTATTCACAATATATTGTATCAATGAGAATGATAAAAAATCAGGTGTTGTGTTGGCATCAGCGTCTAAAAATATCAAAAAATAGCTTAATTTTCTGCTGTTATTCCAAATCTTGGCTTATTCATGTCCTTTGTTATGATAGAGTGTGAGAGTTAATGAGAGGGTGTTATGGACACGGGAATAAAAGGCTGTCTCATGTTTCAATATCTTGTTAACTTTATGATGGACCACAGCCAGAGTTATGGATTATAGATGCCAGACCGAGACTGGTCTTGTTTCAGTGGAGCTCAGAGAGACGCAGTGAATACATTTCTATTAATATTGCCTGATAAATTATTTTTTTTTTTCTCGTTAGAATCAGCAGGAAGGCGCATTCAATAAAATGACTCACGTTTGCAGAGAAGAGTCTTGCACCTGCTCTCTGTGAACTGTGTGAGCTAACGCAAACTAACTCTGCATATTAATGTGCGAGCTAAAGTCAAAAGTACAGTTGATATACATGCAGTATAGTGCATTAGAGTTTCTAACCATATTACTATTGCACAAATTAAAGCTGTGCATGTGAAACCAATGACATTGGTGTATTAAGTGAATGTGCTTTCGGCCATGAGAGCGAATAGATATGATTCACATATCCATCCTCCTTTGTTTTTAATGTGGATTAATTGACACTTGACAATTGTTTGTGCCATGCATTTCCTAAAATGTTATCTTCTGTGTACTTTTCTGCTGACTTTGGTCTCAACAGTGTCAGTCACCGCTGTATTCAATCATTTATTATCGCATCAAGACATGCTCATACATTTTAATCACCAAAACCACAAGGAAAAAAAGTAGAAACAGGTCCAATAAAAGGAAATCTAGTAGATTAGATTGTAAATCATACCAATGACCTTTTCTGTTGGCGAAAATGCTGTCTGCTTCTTACCTTTCCACATATTTCCAGGTGCTCTGTGCAGAGTGTCAGTGAGATGCCGAGGTCTTTTAGGTCCCATCATCACCGTGAGTAGCTGCCTGGTCTCTAAAGAGCAGATCTGTCTTCCTCAATTAGGATCCTCCAGAGTTCAGTACAGTTACTTAGCTCAGTGGCATGATTCAGCATCGTTGTCGCCAGGATTAAAGAAGTAAACTCAGACAGATGTCTCATTTAAGTGGTGATGTTGTGAATGTTTCACACAGGTGAGGTGGAAGCAGCTACGCAAACTCTGATATTTTACTCCTCACTTAGAAACAGCCCAGATGTCACTATAATATAACTTTATATATAACTTTAGAATATTATTATGCATTTATGAGTTGATGATGAAGAATTAAATATCCCAATATTTTTGACCAAATACCTCAATATTGATAATGTACATGTATTGTATATACTGTATTGCTAGGCAACCACTTGGGTCCATGTTTACTTCCTGTCAGCTTGTCTCATTCACATACACTGCAATAGGAAATAAACTTGGAATGTTTATGTTTTCAACTATGAAATGGTCCATACAGTATTTAGGCAAATAAATATAGCTACTTTCAGAAGATATTTCCACTAATGATTAGTAAAGTGGATATGATGATGAATTATTCATGTTAATTTTACTCGGAAACAATCAAAGGCACAAGTAAGTAGAGCTGAAGCGATTGGTGTCTATTCGTTGATTAGTTGATTGATCAATTATCATTGCAGCCCTGCAAATAAGTTTAATAAATTTTATCCAAAATCCCAGATGATATCTAGTCTGGTATCAAGACAACATTGTATTTATTAGGGCTGCAACTAATGATTATTTTCATTTTTGATAAATCTGTCAATTATGTTTTTCAATAGATCGATTAAAGAATTAATGTGTAACATTTTGGGGGAACTATTAGCAGAAATGGAATATAATATTCATAACTATGTTTTCATTAGTGTATAAGCACCTGAAACTAAGAACTGTTGTGTTTTCGCTAGCTTAGAATGAGCCCTTCATATCTATATAGGGAGTGGGTCCTCTTCACGGAGTCCACCATGTTGCTCCGACATGTTTCTACAGTAGCCCAGAACGGACAAACCAAACACTGGTTCTAGAGAGAGCCTTTCACGTTACCTGAAGGCCGCCGTAGTTCTCTGACAGACATGCTTGTCAAACTGCGGTAACGTGAGACGCACAGTACAAGCCGCCGTCTGATTTCTGTTGCTCCTAAAGTAGAGTTAATATGGTATGGATGACCTCTGAGCCAGGCAAACTGCGTTACCACGGTTTTACACTTGGCGGCTCGACTGCAGTCTTGGAAAGGGAGGAGTGAGCGGAGGGGTACTCAGTTGGGTGCAATTTGCAACCATATTACTAGATGTCGCCAAATCCTACACACTGTACCTTTAATCATTATCCATAAAATGTCAGGAAAATAGTGGAAAATGCAAGTCCCCAGAGCCTAAGGTAACATAGTCAAATTGATTTTGTCCAATCAAAACCCAAATACATTCAATACACAGTGAAATAAAACAGGAAAAAAGCAGCAAATGATACAAAAATGTGGAAATTTTCCCTAAAAAATGACTTAACCGATCACTTCTTCTTCACTTCATACATTTTCTTTAGATTGACTAATCAGTTAATATAAGACAGTATCTACATACACTCATTTTGTTTTTCTGAAGTATATTCGAACTTAAAAAAACAGCTAATATTCTGTGAGAGGACTTTTTCCTCTTGGGTGTCATGACGGCGTGTCCAGCCAGAATCCAGCCCGATTTCGTCCCCCTTTCTCCCTTTTCTCCTCCGCCCCTATAATATAGCAGAGCACCACTCCAGTCAGCTATTGTTTACTTTCATTCCAGGTTTTATATTTATACAGTAGCTTTAAGGGCGCGGTGTATGGGCAGGTGTTTCAGATGGAGTTTGATGGGCAGCTGGATTAAAAACACTGTGTGGAATCCTGGGAAATATCCGTTACTGTATAGACCTGCAGAAACGTGCTAATCCTCTGCTTGTTTTTAATCCACTGTAGGCAAAAATCAAACAAAGGAAACTACTGCTGGGGAATGTCAATCCAAATTTTCTCAGGTGCTCACCATATCATGAGGGTCTATCATAACTGGTGCCCATATTTAATAGAAATTGTTTCACTCATGTTGAAGAAGGGAAAACATTTATGCTGTGGTGGGTAAAGGTGTGTCTCTTTGCATCTTCTTCACCATGAAAGAACAGCTCCTCTGGCTGTTTATTTGCCTCGTATCTACATGAAAACAGGCTGTTTAATTGCTGCGGTATTTAGCTAGTTTTGTAGTACAGGACTTGGCAGATGGAAGACAGCCGCATCAAACAGCCGTAGCCTATATCAAACAGGAGAAGCACGGTGATGCACTGCAGGCTAAGTCATTAGTGATGGCATTTAGCAAGCTCTTCAGCTCAAAGAAATGTAAATGAAACAGTGATCTTGTTGTAGCTGACTCAAAGACTGCACTGGATTTTCCCAGCAGTAACACAGACATACCTTACTTATTAAAGCTGAGATTGACTCCATAGCTGTTGGACATTTTTACTCTCCAGCGGTCATGTTTCATGTTGTTCCAGTGTCAAACCGGACAGATTTGCTGTGCACTACTGGCTTGTGCCAAAGCAGTTTTCTCTGCTGTGTCTGTCTGCATCTCAAAGTGTTCGAATCATGTTTTTTCCTCTTCCTCTGAATGCTATTTATAGTTGCTCTGATTATATAATTCATAAAAAAATAAGATGCGAAATTGTGCCAGGTTGGAGAGAGGTTCAACAAAGGAGGTGGGGGTGCGGAGGTGATGAGAGAGAACAAGGAGAGAGGGTTGAGGGAGGACAAAGATCAGACCTGTCACATCTCACCCACCTCAGCTTTCAGAGGCAAAGCTTTGTCAAGTCTACGGTGGCAGCACATTTCAGATGCAGATGAGGTGTCACGAGTGAGACAGAAAGATTCAACCTGAAAACTTGGGAGGACAAGGGCGTAGAAAGAGAGGTAGATTGAGGTGTGAGAAAGTGAAAGTGGAAGAAGGCCCGTTTTGTCATGAGCTGCTTGGACTCAGCAGGTTGAGGCTGCCCGGCCTGTGAAGCCTCATCCAGCCTGCTGTCTGAATACAAGCCAGGATTAGAAATTCTGGAGAGCAGTTGGCAAAACAGGCATTCTGGCTGATTATAATGGAGGGAGCTCCGTCGCAGCATGAAATATATAGGCCAGGACAAGGCAAGAGGAAGAATTGCCCAGTGAATCACTCAGGCCTGCCTGGAACGTGACTGGCGGCCGCTGAAAGGATGGGCATAGCAGGGGGAGGGAGTGACAGCTTTATACAGCAGGCTGTTGCTCAGCTGTAGAGTGGGAATGCTTGTGGGTGGGGGAGGCACGAGTGGAGTGGAAAGGAGGGGTGGGAAGGGGGGTGGAGATTATGTAACAGTGTTACAAACGTATGCCTGGTGATGCGAGGAAACCCCAGATGAAGTAGAAAAGGTGAAATGGGCAGAGGATAGTTCAAGGGATGCTGAAAAAAAGAACAAAAAAAATGAAATTCACAGATTCACCAATTCTGCTTTTTATACTCTATGAACACCCTGTAGGCGTGCACGAAGCCAGGCTGTGTATTTGAGCACGACTGAGTTAATTGGACCATGTCACCTCGTCAAGCTGCCCCTCCGCTTCCATATTCAGACCCATCGCAGACTTAATGTGTTCATCTCATCCCAGTGGTTTCCGCTGGGAGGGTGAATCCCTCGTCTGCTCCCAGCACGTACAAAAAAACACACAAGCATGCAAAGTGGCAACGCTAACCAGATGTTTTCTCTCCCTTCTCTCTCTCTCTCTCTCTCTGTACAGTTTAGCTCTGCATCCGGAGCGTGTGTTGGTGGCCACAGGACAAGTGGGCAAGGAGCCTTATATCTGCGTATGGGACTCCTACAACGTGCAGACCGTGTCCATCCTCAAGGATGTGCACTCACATGGCATCGCCTGCCTGGCCTTCGACCTCGAGGGACAGGTACAGTTGTGATAATGCTCAAATGATGAGAATCCACCACACAATATCCTAGGAAATTGACCGTTCCCTAGCATTGTTTGAATTGCAGTTATTTAATTTCATCCACAAGGCACAGAGTTTCTGCTGCGTAGAAAAGAGCACAGAGCTGAAAGTGTCAACAGAAATGCTCAGTTTGAGAGGCACAGCAGCAGCAGAAGCAATCAAAACTCCACTCAAGAGCTGCAGGCTGGGCTTTTGCAGCTCGCCCGCCGGGCTGAGTTTCTGAATGACACATCTGTGATTACTCCAGCAGTATTGGCCGGACAGCTGCACCCAGACATGCTCTACTTGGTACATTTTACAGCTGCACTGCTTGGTACTTTGCATGACAGAGTTTGACAGGACCTGGTTCTAGTTGTGTTCAGGTGAGAAAAGCTTTAGCACATGGGAAGCCTTTAAATACTCGTGAAAATACAGTAAGCAACTGGCATCCGGACAGGGGTCCATGCTACATATGCACATTATTTGCAACTTGCTATTGAACCGTTTCGTGGTATCTTTTGAGCTCCCTGCAGACTTGCCACCAGTTAATATTTACACACTGCAGCCCCCACCCAATGTTGATTTGGACTATGAAAATCGATACTGTGCGGAAGCATCTCCAGGTTTTTATCTTTGCACGTCTCTCTCTTCCTCCCGTAGGAGCCCTCAGAGTTATACCTCCTGTATTTTGCAGTAAGAGACAGGGAGGTGACCCCGTGCTATTTTCCTGCTCGGGTAGAGAGCTGGGGATTTAGATGGAATGTGACAGTGTTTAAAGCCAGAGGAGGCTCCATCGCTTCTCAATTTAGCGGCTCTATTTACTCTCCATCTCTCCCCTTCCTAGATTAGAGGAAGTCAGAGCTGAACTCAGGACAATCCAGAGGAATGCCTTGTGCCGTTACCCTGTCCATCTATTAAAGCAATATCAAAATATGCACTGATGCTTGAGACATCTCTTCTAGGTATTTCAGTATGAGCTGCAGCTGTGATGACTGGTAAGAAGAGTACAACTCCTGACCTTTGTTTTGCTTTATTCTTGTTTGTCCTGAGTATTCTAGCGAGCTGTCTACGTGCCACATTATTCTGTGTTTAAGGTTACATTGAAGATACAGTAAGATTTTATATGGTTGCTCATGTCTTGATTAAAAACCTGCCGGTACACATGATTGCGCACAATATTCCCTTATGAAACTCTCATTAACCCTCAACAGTAAAAGGTGCCCTTTTATTGTGGCACCTCAGCTGTCATATTTAATTAATGCTAAGTCTTCTAAGTGGGATACATTAGCTTATAATAGCAAGAATGATAATAAGAGTCTACAGTCATGCTACCAGCTATGCAAAGCTGTACTTGAGCACAGCGGTGCTTTGAGCTGAATGCTAACGTCAGCATGCTAATGTGCTCACAGGGACAATGCTAACATGCTGATGTTTAGGAGATGTAATGTCTACCATGTTAAACATTTTAGTTTAGCATGTTAGCATGCTGACATTTGCTAATTAGCACTCAACACAAAGTACAGGCTGATGGGAATATGATTAGTTTGGCAGGTATTTGTTCATAAACTAAAGTATAGTATATATAGAGTGCTCCAGGGATGGCGTATATTTTTGTAGGCCAACTAGGAAGTTAGAAACGCAAAGAAATGTTTATGATATTTACACGTTTCGTTCAGTAAGATAATCTCCACGAATGAACACCCCTTTTATGAGTTTTGAAGCGTGAATGCAATCGGCAGAAGTAAAAAGCTAACGTTAACGGCTATAAACCAACTACACTACGGTCGCATGTAGTGCGAAGGCTGTAAAGGCAGACGTGTCGGCGTGATGACGCATTGTACTCTCATTTAGCCACTTGTTAGCAACTGCCTTTTTTTAAGATATATAAAAGCTTCAAAATTCACGAGTGGGGTATTTACCGACGTATTTTATGTCGTAGAAAAAAACTTTAAAATCTCTTAAGCTTGTGTTAACAACATACCTTATTTCAGGCATCTAACTAAAAACCCATTCAAGAAACCCATTGACTTTGAGGCGAGGGAACCAGAAGTGCTAAAATACTAACTCCTTTGCGGGTTTTAGGACTCATTCCTGTAGCACTCTATTAGGCAACATTTCGACATGATGGGTTCACCAAACTTGTTACAAGTCATCCTGAGGGGAACAGGGATGTGTGCACCACATTTCATGCCAATCCTTCTAATAGTTGTTGGGACATTTACCAAAAAGCAAAAATGTCATCACCAAAGCCATTAGGCTCCATCATCTGGGGACCATGGATGTCTGTCCAACATTTCAAGGCAATCCCTCTAAAAGTTGTTGAGATATGGATCAAAGTGGTGGACCCATCCACAGACCGACATCCCTAGAGCCACACCACTAATGTGGCTAAAAACATTACTTGAGTTTTCAAATTATGGATATACTTTTCAACTTTATCATCTACATGGTTTCACTGGGTTTCGTCACGCAGGACCTCTTTGCTCATCATTAAAATACAGACTTCTCTTAGTACAAGTTAAAACAGTGCAAATGCCTTATCAGAGACTTCTATCCATAGCCGAACACTGATTCAGCAGTAGATCAAAGAGGACATCCTCTATCATGTAAAGCAAGCTGCAGAGAGGAGAAGGATTTCCATAAGAGCTGCTCTCTTCTCTTCTGCTCCACTGCTGCTGCTGCTGCCTACTCACTCTCTCAGCTATAGGAGGCTCCTCCAGCAAAAGCACTCAAATGTGCTCACTGGAAGCGCCACGGGCTGGACAACTGTTCTCTGTAGCCGCTATTAGCCCTTTCATTGTGGCCTGCCATGCCACAGTGGAGGTAGCTTGTTTCGCAGTGATTAGTGCAACAGAGCAGAGTCGGTTCAATCTGTGACGTCTCTTTCTTTGCTCTCTTTGCAGTGCCTGGTGTCCGTGGGCTTGGACTCTAAAAACACAATCTGTGTGTGGGACTGGAGGAGAGGGAAGGTTTTGGCAGCCGCTCCTGGTCATACAGACAGGGTAAACACTCTCTTCCTCCCCTGTCTCCGTCACAAGCTCAGTATCGACCGCCTCAATTAGCTATAAACGCAGGATGGAGCGCCTGCCCAACGGGGACATAAACAAGTTAGGCCTGATTGATTGTGAGCTTTCCAGAGCCCGTCTGAGAGGGTGCACGGCTAATGAAAAGGAATTTTGAAAAGATGAAATACAGGCAGCTGTTGTTTTCTAATTCAGCCCACACACATTATAACACAGCCTGTGCAAACACACACACACTTACACTTGTAATATTTTTGTCCTTTTTCTACTCTTTTGTAAGAAATTTGATAATTAAAAGTCCAGACTTCTGATTAAATTGAATTTATCTAGATTAATATCACATTAAAGAGTTATACAAAGGATCAATATGCTCTGATGTTTTGGTGTTTGTGTAGCAATATGTAATGCATTGTATGTTTTCTCCCCACAGATATTTGACATATCATGGGATTTGTACCAGCCGAGCAAGCTTGTAAGCTGTGGAGTCAAACATATCAAGGTACAGCCACTTCCTGGTCACTCTACACCCTGTAGATTAGAGCCGGCTCTTGATAGCTGGAGCCTCATTTGCATAATATTTAAAAACAGATTATGATTTTTAGGAAGTCTGAAGAATCCGGTGGCTCCGTGCCCCCTTCTTCCCTGCCTTCCCAGCTTTATCGCCATGACCATATCACAGTCTTAAAATAGATGTATGCAAATTCACTTTTTTTCCCAGAGTCCATGGTTATTAGGCACTTAACATAAGTAGGACAGGCAATGACTCACAGTCTCTTCCCTCAAATTAGTAGTAATCTGCACTGCAGAGAGGAAAAATGTTCTCTTTTTATGTGGAACCATGACTCTGCTGCTCCGCTCTCCTCATTCAGCTTTTAAAAACACTCAAACTGTAGCTGTGCTCGATTTCCTTCTCGGGCCTATCTCTATCACTTCTTTTTCACAGAAGAGTGGTGTTCATAAATCTTTAATGAATTCATGCAGGGTGTCTTCGCCAAGCCTTCCCTTGGGATATGTAGTAGTGTTCCTTGAGTGGCATGTCCATTAGGAAGTAACAAGGAGTCCAGAGCCACAGAGGAAGCTTATTTCAAAAACATTGGGAAGAGAGTGAATCATGCTCGGGTAGGAAATGCAACCACGGGTCCTGCGAGGCTAAACGTCGCTGCACTTGATACAATCGGGAGGTTTAGCCTACTGTACGTATTTCCCAGCGGTGTCACATGCCACTGATGACTCCCTCATCTCAATCCAGCTTGACCTGCCTCCTCTCGTAGTAATTCCCCCCTGAACTCTTCCCCCACCGCCGTGGCACAGAAACCCCCTATGGCCACCGCACTCAACCCCCCCCATCCAGTCCACGCTGCTGAATCCTCCAGTCTTGCCCCTCCTCCTCCTCTGGATTCCTGATGCCAAGGCAATCCAGCAATTGTCCCACATAATTCCCCAGCCTTCACCCTACGGACCATGTGACATCTGCTCCCTGGCCCTGTGCTCGCTCAGCGATTATAGCACTCAGAGCACCCAGGAGATTTAGTCCCAGTAATCCACTCACTAGCAGGCTGAGGAAAACACAACCTCTTGTGACGAGGGCCGTGGCTGCTGGCGACGCTTTCCTCCCCACGCAGCTCCTCCTACCTAATTATACAGTGATTTGTGTTTTGATTCGTTCGGGATAACTCAGACCTTAGCGTGGCCCTCTTCAGCCTACACACACAGAAACACCACACCTACCAATCATCTGCCCGCTGTCCGACTAGTTGCTGATTAAAAGCTGGAAGGACTGTACCACCGGTTTTGCATGTTGTAGCCCAGTGGCTTCTAACCTTTATGGCTTGTGACCCCTTTAAACAAAGCACTATTTTCTGATTAACAGTTTTTTATTCTTTCTTAAACAAAGTACAAAATAGTAGGCATCTCAAAATATACATCTCAAAATATACCTCCAAACCCCCCAACCCTAAACCCCACAACTCATTATCACCACATGCACAATTTGCCTTGGTGTCAACATAATACACTCCATCATTCAGTATGAAGTGGACACACATAATAAAACAAGACAGAACTCAACAAACAGACCGTCCTAAAATAAGAAAGTACAAAACAAGTACATCTTTTTGTCCAGGCATATATTAAAATGTAATACACAAAACATGCAACTCCCCACAGAGTTTGGTCCATGTCAGGCACCCTCCAAAAAAGGTTAAGTACTTGCCCCATTTACGAATACATATATACATTCAATCTTCCGAACCATTTCATCTCAAATGCTGCCACTCTTGCCATTTCAGCAGCCCATTCTTGGACTGGAGACACACCTTCAGCACCAGTTGCATTCTTTACATTTTTTTCAGAGGCCTAAAGAGGCAAAAACATTCAGTAACTTAAAAAGGGAAAACATTAGGGGGAAGTATTAAAAAATAATCCGAATTTTGTATAGCAGAAATCTGTTTCTTGTTCCTATCTTCTTTAATCTTTAATTATCTTGTGACCCCCTTAGATTTATCTTGCAACTCCTTGTAGGGTCCCGGCCTTCAGGTTGGGAACCATAGTTGTAGCCCATATACTAAAAATCATGTATACTTAACATCACAGCTAACAATTTTCAAACCATGCTTTGTTGTGGGCTGCAGTTAAAAAGGATCTTTAAGCTGACTTTGATACACGATATTTAAAGGTAACATTAATTTAAAGGTACAGTGTTTAGGATTTGGTGGCTTTTAGTGATGTGGTTGCAGATTGCAACCAACTGAGTAACCTTCCGTTCAGTCCTCCCTTTCCAAGACTGCGGTAACGTGAGCCGCAGAGTGCAAAATCGTGTGAACACCGTTCACTTCGCTCAGAGGCCATCCTTACCATAATAGCACTACTTTAGGAACAACGGAAGTCAGACGGCAGCTGGCGGTACCACGGTTTGCACTCTGCAGTTCACGTTACCGCAGTTTCACAAGCGTGTTGGAGAACTATGGTGGCCTTCAGGTATCATAAAAAACGTTCTGGACTACTGTAGAAACATGCCGTTGCAACATGGCGGACTCCGTGACAAGGACCCGCTCCCTATGAAGATATGAAGGGCTCATTCTAAGCTAACAAAAACACGATGATTCTTATTTTCAGGTGATTATACACTAACATAGTTATTAATATTATATTCCCTTTCTGCTAAGAGATCCCCAAAATGTTATACAGTGTTCCTTTAATACTGTGCATGGACCCTTGTGAAAAAAAAAAAGACATCAATTCTGCATCCATTTTTGTTAAAGTCATGTTATAATTACAATGTCATGTAGTGCTTTAACTACATTATACTTCCAAATGCAAAAATCTAAAACTGTATGCATGCTTTTTAAAGGGGACAGCAAAAATGTGCAAACATGCAAGCATGGCCCTTTAAGGTAGCTATGAGAGTGTATGTGTGCCCTCAAACACCATGTAGAAGAATGACAGCAGCTTTGAGAAAATCAGCTTCCAGCACCGCTGACAGCCAGTCATCTAGTTTTCCTTACAGTGAGCTGCCAAAGAGTTGACCTCTGTTAGCAAAGCATTTAGCGCTCTGACACCATTCAGGGCAGGGTCACTGTAGTCTGACAGGGGGGATGTTACAAGTGAGAGGAAAGGGGTTAGGGGTGATGCAGTAGCTGGTGAGTTACAACCCCATTAATTGCATTTAAAAGGTTTTCCTTGATGGAGTGATGGCGGAGGTAACGGAGCTAATGACATACCACTAATCCTGGGTTAAGAGTAGCAGCTTCCACTATACCAAGGGGTTCTCTGGAGGATGTTTAAGAAATATTATTCAGAGAAACTGTTAACCAGATCCTGATTTCAGTACAACACAGTCTCATTTTCAAGCACATTTCCACCTTTCTACTGTGTTCTCTTTCTCTGTGCTTTTCTCTCCTGCTCCTATAGCTGGCCTCACCGTAAACCCCCTCAGCATCTCGTCTCCTCTTAGTAATTCAGCAGCGAGGGGATTAGCCGTCGCCCGTGTCTTGCTGCCTTATCAGTTGCGGGCAGGGAGGGCTGTGCAGTCACGCCGCATCCATCCCCGCTGCCTTCGCAACAGGCTGGGCCACAAACCCCCCTCCTACTCCCATCCCCGTCTCAGCCATACCTTGCACTTGGCACACTTCAACCTGCATATACACCTTCCCAGATTACTCACACACCTATGATCTTTACTACTTAACCTTCAGCCGCGACCCCCCTCACATGAGCTCACGTACATGCTCCCTCAGAGCTCAGTTTGGAGCTCAGGATCAGGAGAGACCTGTCCTGAGGAGGTGCGTACAGGCTTCAAATGCTTTATTGCGGGGCTGTATCTGAGGCTGTGATGCCTGTCTCTGATAATCGATCCCTCCTGTTAGCACACAGCCGCCCTATCAGTCAGGAGGATAGTTGTTAGTGAGGGTGTGACAGGCTGTCACTGTCGAGGAGCTCATTTGTTCATTGGGTGACTATCAAGCCTCAGTTCTTGTGTTGTCAAAAGCACCACACCGCCTACAGTTTCTGTCTTTTCTGAGCAGAATCATGCTGGTTATTTTAGTTTAAAACTTCTTTTTGCAATGAACCAGATTTCAGGAAAATTCTCCTTTAGGTAGACCAGAAAAAGGGGCTGCCATTCTGTCATTTTCCCGCCGCTTGCCGGTGATGTGTGTGTCTCTTTTTCACGTGCCGACAGCCGTGTCTCAGCATTCGAGGCGCCCTCCTCGAGCTTCCTCCCTGTGATCTCATCTCCATGCAGACAGAGCGTCTCTCTTTCACTCTCTCCTCCTCCTCCTCCGTTTGATGGATTTAGCCCTCAGACGAGGCCGTGCCCGCACATCCCAATGACCTTGTTCATAAATAATGAGCCTGCACGTATGCGTGCGTGCGTGAGTCTGTGTCTGTGCATGCTGATCAGGTGGTTACAGCACTGACCCCCAGCAAGAGTTCCCAGTATCACATGAAGAGGAAGGGGAGCATTCAAATTTGACTTTGCTTTCCTTCAAGGTCTGTGTGTGTGTGTGTGTGTGTGTGTGTGTGTGTGTGTGTGTTTTAATGGAGTGGCTCTGCGTGTGGCTGTCGAACCATAAATTACTTGATGGTTTTCACTCCATAATTGTCCATTTGGATTTTTCATGACAGGATTACAAGGGGGGGATTATTAGCCACCATACTCTTTCACTCTTTCTGTTTGTGTTTGCAGTTTTGGAGCTTATGCGGTAATGCTCTCACGCCCAAACGTGGTGTTTTTGGCAAAACGGGGGATCTCCAAACCATCCTCTGCCTTGCCTGCGCCAAGGACGAGGTCACATATTCAGGTGCCTTGAACGGTGACATCTACGTGTGGAAAGGGATCAACCTGATGAGGACAGTGCAAGGAGCTCATGGGGTGAGTTTGTAAGAGAGGAGTGTTTTTGTGCTTTTGTGGCTCAGGCTGATTTTGACTTGCAGTAAATCTAGTAAACTTAACCGGGGTCGAAGCCATGCATGCTGGCTTCGTTTGATTCTGCTCAGTAGAAAAGGATCAGCCTTTTGCTCCACCGGATTAAATGATATCTATGGGATCAACAGCTGGGTGAGGGGATGGGTGGGTGGGGGAGGGGATAATGACTACAGTACATGCTCATTGCTGCTTTTTGTACTACAAAATGTCTCACTGAGGGTTTAACAAGGTGCCTCGCTGTGTATACAGAGACTCGTAGCCAAAGGAGGTCATCAGTAGAGTAATAAAAAAGATATGACACCTCCCGTTATCTAGTTCTGTGTTATCTTGAGGCCACAGTAGCAGGTTTTGTAATTGTGAAAGCCTTGTTAAACAAAAGCCTGGCTGAGCAGCAGCACTGTGCGGTCTGTAGCTGCGGCTGGTTCTGTCATTGCTCATTTATTGTGCGGATCCTCACTGACAGCCTGTCATTTCCTCCAGTCAGGGATTTTCAGCATGAATGTCTGTGAAGAGGGCTTTGCCACCGGGGGCCGAGACGGCTGCGTCCGGCTGTGGGATCTCAACTTCAAACCAATTACTGTCATTGATCTCAGGGAAACAGACCAAGGATATAAAGGTGATGTCAAACTGCCTCCTTTTCCTTTTTTAATCTGAGCAAAGAAAGGTTGCAGGCCGAACTGGTCTCCCGAGGCACAGGAAGAATTGTGTAAATCTACAAAAAAAAACACCGTTTGTTCCAGTTCTGTCCTCCTTACTAACATTTTCTTTCTTGTTTTCTATTTTCTCCTTTATTTATAATCTTGGACCTAACAGTAGCTAGAGGTGAAAATAGCCGAGGTGGGTAATATGATTGCAGACGGAGTCGATAACCATGTCAGTCTGTTTGTTCTGCTCTTCCTCTTGTCGTTAGTAAGTCCAAGCTCTGTTGCAGTTTTACACTGTATACAGATGTCGTGTTCACAAACAGCACATGCTTCCTCCATCCTCTTCTCGCTGTATTATCCAGAGTCACTGGGCGGATTGGCTTGACAACATGTGCTGTCATTGTATTTTCCTGTTAAAATCTCCGTCCTGGGAAGTCTGCAGATGGCTATTTGCACCTCCTGTCTTTATTATCCCCGTCGTGTCTCTTATAATAACTGTATAAGCGTTGGCAAATGTCTGTCTGCTTTCATGTTAGCATGCTTTCTCAATTTATTTTTCCAGATTTTTTAAGTGCATGATGTGTGTGTGTGTTTTCGATAGGGCTGTCTGTGCGCAGCGTGTGCTGGAGGGGAGATCACATCCTGGTGGGCACGCAGGACAGCGAGATCTTCGAGGTGGTGGTCCACGACCGCAACAAGCCCTTCCTCATCATGCAGGGTCACTGTGAGGGCGAGCTGTGGGCTCTAGCCGTCCACCCCACCAAGCCTCTGGCCATGACAGGAAGTGATGACCGCTCAGTCAGGTGAAGCTGCGGTCATGTTACGATGATGTTCAAATGACTTATTTTGTTAAATGTCGTGAATTAATTCAGTATCTTTAGTAATATATTTACGAAATCATAATTTAAGGAACATTTACTCATCACATTTTTCTTGATAGTTTAGGTCTTCATGGCCCAAGAGTGTTGAATCAATTCATCTTCTTTTTTAACCTTTTTGTTAAAGGAACAGTGTGTAACGTTTCAGGGGATCTATCAGCGGAAATGGAAGATAATATTAACAACTATGTTTTAATTAGTAATGCCAAGGGGGCAGTATGTGACGAGTTGGGATGAGAACGTGTTGGGTACTCTGTTGGTTGCAACCTGCCACAATAATGAAGCAGTTGTAACTGTCAGTATGCAGTCAAAAGCCAAATGCATAACAGGACAGACACCACAAATATCATTGCCGTGTAATCTCATCACTGCTTTGCCTCTTCATTTGTCCTGTTTCTTTGTGTCTGAAGGATATGGAGCCTTATAGATCATGCACTGATCGCTCGCTGTAACATGGAGGAGCCGATCCGCTGTGCAGCCGTGAGCACTGATGGCATTCACCTGGCGCTGGGAATGAAGGATGGCTCCTTCACCGTTCTTAGAGTCAGGTGGGTACAAAATTCAAAGGTGGCCCAATTTTGATCCTCTGCGAACGGCTACTATGATGAAGAGCTTCATCATTTTGTGTCCATTTTAGCTCCTCATTCAAGCGACATTTCTCTGCTCCCCTCCAGAGATATGACAGAGGTGGTCCACATCAAGGACAGGAAGGAAGCCATCCATGAGTTAAAGTATTCCCCCGATGGGGCTCACTTGGCTGTTGGCTCTAATGATAACTCCGTGGACATCTATGGCGTGGTGCAGAGGTACAAGAAAGTGGGCGAGTGCATCGGCTCCAACAGCTTCATCACACACATGGACTGGTCAACGGACAGCAAGTACTTGCAAATCAATGACGGCAGCGGCAGGAGGCTCTTCTACAGGATGCCAAGTAAGTCCACGTTCCCACGTTACAACTATTTGAATCATGTTCTCTGTAATACTGGCGAAAAGAAAAACAAGTTGCTTTGATATGGAACTGTTACGGAGCTTCTTTGTGAGATCGAATGTTTCTGTTTCTGTGTTGAGGTGGGAAGGAGGTGACCAACAGGGAGGAGCTGAAGCTGGTACAGTGGGCTTCATGGACGTGTGTGTTGGGCCCTGAGGTTAATGGAATATGGCCCAAGTACTCAGATATCAATGACATTAACTCTGTGGACGCCAACTTTAACAATCAAGTCTTAGTAACAGCTGACGACTACGGATTAGTCAAACTTTTACGATATCCGTGTGTAAAAAAAGGTAAAGAATTGTTTCATTTTTAAGGAGAGTTAAGTGCAGAAGTTCTGATATTATTATCTGCTGTGTTACTGATATGTTTCCTCTTGGTTTTAGGTGCAAAATTTAAAAAGTATTTAGGTCATTCAGCCCACATAACAAACGCCAGATGGTCACATGACTACCAGTGGGTGATAACTATTGGTGGTGCTGATCACTCAGTGTTCCAGTGGAAGTTTGTTCCTGAAAGAAAGTCTAAAGAGGCCGTGCATATAGCACCACAAGGTAAGACGAGACCCTGCTCCTTTCACTACTTAACCATAATATGGGAATAAGTTTCCCCAAAAAAGAGGATTTACAGTTTACATTCTGATCAATCCAATTAGGAGTGTTACATTTTAATATGGCTTTGTGTGGAGACCAGTGACTTGCATTATTGAAATTACTTCACAGAATCAGTGGCTCCTGCCAACAAAACATTATCTAATTAGGCTGAGTGGGAAACTCTGATGGAAAGTTTGATGCCTACCCAATTTCCCACTCAAATATTGCAGTATGCAGCAAAATCCCTTTAAAGAAATTGTTTTTGGGGAAATAAAAAAATATGCCTACTAACACTGCTAAAGATCACTTATTGTCACATACACAAAAAGAAATAGGAAAATGACAAGTTTCACAGATAAGACAACAACAACGCAAGCTGTAGAGTTTCTGGTGGGCATATTTTTTTAAACTTTGGACCCAGCCAGGTTAGCTGTTTCCTCTTGCTGCCTTAGCTTAGCTTAGTTTAGCACAAAGACTGAAAATAGGGTCGTGGCTAGAAGGTAAAAACGCAAATTGCGAAACTCTCGCTAGATGGTTCAGGTTAGGCATTGACCTCAAATGGTTAAGGTCAGCATAGGTCGTCGTGCAGCGAGTCTCGCGAGAGCTTTTGAACATTGCACAAGTTTTCGCAGTTTGTTTGTTACCTTCTAGACACAACCTAGAAATAGGTGTAAACAGCTGGCCTGGCTCTGGCCCATGGTTACAAAATCTGCCTAGCAGAACCTCTAAAGCTCACTAATTAGTGTTAATTGTTCTATCTTGTTTGTTTAATCTTGTAACTTCTTTGAGTCCGGTACATAACCCCCCGTAAAACATTGAATTTTAGTTTTTACACTTCAGTTTGTGTACATTTCCAGTCTTTGTGCTAAGCTAAGCTAACCAGCTGCTGCTACATGTTTAACTCACAGACATGACAGTGGTATCAATCATATCATCTAACACTCTAAGCTTATTTCCCAAAACATCCTTTTCTTTTTTTCCCCCCTTGTTTCTTAGTTACATATGAGGGGTTGTTACATAACGTGCACCCATACTGCTCCCACCAGCCTCCTGACGTTGATGTGCTAAACCACCAGAGAGCAATGCACTAGATTGTTCCCTTCCCGTACTTTTTGCTCATCAACTACCAGTTCTATAACGCTCTGCGCAGGAACAGCCTCCACGTTAATTAAGACAAATCCAATAAAAGTGAATGAAGCTTGGAAAGTATAATTGCATTGTCATTCCCAAGTCATATTTTTTCCAGAGACAGAGCGCAGCTGTGCTTTCTGAAATTAAAGCACATACTAACTGTCTTTCCTTTTAATTTTCCTAATGGATCTTGTGAGTAGCCGCCCTTAGCTGCCAGTTCTGCTTATTGCCTCGTCTTGGCACGGCTTTACTGTGCTGCATCAGCATTTTTATACATTTGTCTTGAGCGATGTCACTGTGAAGCACGGCTGCCTGATAAATAGGAGATGCCAAAGGATTATTACATGATTGACCCTCACAGGATGCAGTATTTGTCACTGTGTGCGCAGTGGGATATTTGTCTGATTTAGAGGTAGGGAGGGATTTTACTTGTGAGGTGTGATGCAACCTTGTTTCTGCCCGCAGAGACCTTGGCAGACTCTAACAGCGAGGAGTCGGACTCTGATCAGTCAGATGTACCCGAGATGGACTCAGAAATCGAGCAAGAGACGCAGCTCACTTATCGACGACAGGTTTGTGATTATATCAAAGATGTTCCCCTTTTGAACATGAAAATCACATTTCTTTTTAAACAGAGAAAGCTCACACTTTACTACCTGTATCCAGGTTTATAAAGAAGATCTACCTCAGCTCAAAGAGCAGTGCAAAGAGAAGCATCGAGCGACGGCCATGAAGAAGAAAGAGCGACCACCGGGGAGCGGGGTGAAGCTGCACTTCATTCATGGGTAGGTTTACTTTGAAGCATCATGAAAGAGAAACTATGGAAAGGCTGATATTGTAAGTTGAATTTCAAATAGGCAAGCTTTTCAAAATTGGAGACATCTTACTCTCTCTTTGTTTGCAGCTACAGGGGTTATGACTGCAGGAGCAACCTGTTCTACACCCAAACCGGGGAGATAGTCTACCACGTAGCTGCCATTGGGGTTGTGTACAACAGACAGCAGAATACCCAACGTTTCTACATGGGCCACGATGATGACATCCTCTGTCTGGCAATCCACCCCCTGAAGGACTTCGTAGCAACAGGCCAGGTAGCTGCCCGCACTTCTAACATAAAATATTCAACGTTTTCTTTTTTTAGTTTAGTTCACAGCTCCACAGAGACGAGCTGAGAGAGATTCTTTTGTCATATTAGACTCAAAACTCTCTCGTGTAAATTGTGTAAGTAGATTGTGCGGTTGCGTTTGTCTATCCAGGTCGGCAGAGATTCCTCCATCCACATATGGGACACGGAAACGTTAAAACCCATGTCTGTGTTGAGGGGTTTCCACCAGCTCGGAGTTTGCACTCTGGACTTTTCTGGTAACTCTTTCAGTTCTCCTATCCAGACAGATTCAACATAACATAACTTTTCACAAATTCTTCCAGACATCCTGCTTTCACAGGGGGAACAAAAAACTTCATTCACACATAAAAGAAACATGAGAGTTCACAAGACACCCACTTTACCAGCAACACCGAAAAACTTATTCCTGCTGTCTTTTAGTCTCGGCAGTCTGACGGCATCAAGGTAGAGCTGTTCATCTCGCTTCCCTTAATTAGCTCCAGACAGAGGCAGCGCGGTGATCTGTATGTCAGTGTCAGTGAATCACCTGCCGTAGATCAAACCCGCCGGGCTGCTTTGATGTTGCTAACAAGGGCCAAACGTCACTGAAGCAAAGCGGGAGCTGGCTCTGTCTGTGCTGTGCTGAATGGTTTTTGGTTCTCTCTCCACAGCGGATGGCAAGCGGCTGGCCTCGGTGGGTCTGGATGACAATCACACTATTGTGCTGTGGGACTGGAGGAAAGGGGAGAAGCTCTCTGCCATGCGGTTAGTACAGCTATATTAGAGTGTTAACATGCAGCATTTGCTCTCCGCACATCCAAAAAGCATTGACAAACCCCTCCTGTTAATTCTAAAGATTGTTTGAGCGCTTTTAGTTTAAATATGGACATTTATGGATGAGGGTTAAATTGAAGCCACTTTGCTGTGCAGAGCTGACAGCTTGATTGATGGAGGAGCGGAAAGAAGAAGGGGAATTACCTTTTTATATTACGAGGCGGCTCCACTGCAACACTTAACACTAACAGAGTCTGAATGGTTGGAGTAGGAGGTTGCCCCAGGGCCCCGTCTGCAGATCCATAATTAAAGAGATTTACTTTTAATCTTCCCTGGGCTCATCCTGGCCAGTTTGGGTGCTTGATATATCAGCTTTTATTTTGGCAAGGAAACATTTCAAGAAAAAAATGTGTCTTTTATGTACCCTGTTTCTGAGGTACAAAACCGTACATTAAAAGTAAATGGGTCACTCAAGTAATAAAAAGGATGAATACACATCCTACGAGTTTGGCCTGGTGGCTGTAACTAATTGGACCATAAAGAATAAATATAAAACTCCACATCTTAAAAGTACATTAAAGATAAAGGAAGACTTACTTTAGAAGTGTCCAAGGTGACATAAACCCCTTAAGTGTGACAGACTGATTTCCTACTGATGCAAATGATCGCTGTGTACACACACCAGGCTTGTACATTTGATGCGAGTGGATTAGCAGACCTGAATTGCTGCAAAACATGAGAGGTGCAAAGATTTTCAATTTCAGGTAAAATTATACAACCTGTAAACCAGCAGGAACCAGAAGTATCTAACTGGAAAACATCCGCATCCCAAAATATCTCTGCTTTTGCTTTGTTGCTTGTCCTACTTGATGCTCATATTTAGTGTCTACTCCATTGAAATCCCCCCTGGCTAGTTTGGAGCAGTGCATTGTGTGCCAGCCTCTCACTGCAGCTCAGGGACAGCTTGGAGCTGCATTACTTTGCAGACCCTGGTGGGCAGTGCAGTGAGGCGGGCGGAGGGAAATGGGGCCTGACAGTGCCTGGCTTGTGCACCGCCACTGTCTAGTCTTCGGCTGGGAGAGGAGGAGCGGGTGTTAGAGGGGACACAAAGGGCAACGATTAGAGAACTTAAAGTGTCAGGTACGGTTCGTCGCATAATCAGGACCAGCGACTCATCTACTAATACTACAATCCCTCTCGTGCCACGATCAGTTAATTTTTTTAATTTATTGTGTTTTTAAGTACAGAAAACACAACTCTCTAATAGTGAGTAATTGTAGACCTCACCTAATTAGAACCTACCACCCGCCAAGGTACGTAAGTATAGGGTGAGCTAAACCGAATAAGCATCCAAATTCACACTGAATAATGAACATACCATGAGTACAAATTACTTCTGACATCTCAATCTATCTATGGGCACCCATCCACACCAACAAGCACACCAAATACGTCATTTACTGCAGAACTATCTTACCTATCTTCCTACATCTTAACAGAGCCCAGCCCGTCGCTGCTAAGAGGACATAACGAGGCTAACCTGTTGGCACTTTACTTGATTGAGCTGCTGAGCAGCTGATCTACCCCACCATCCCAGGCAGAGCAACAAAAATCTTATGATCCCATAAAACAAACTAACTAAACATGCTTGTGTCATTTATACACTTCAATTGATAATATATAAAATAAGCGTAGGCATTGGACTGATATTAATAATAAGCAGACACAAAAACACTGTTCATTTGGGGGAACTGGGCAACCTTTTCACAACAATACTAAATATGACACTTTAATAGACAGTATATATAATGCAATGCATTTATACACTACACAAGAACAAAATTATAAAGGAATAAAAATGAGAAATAAAAATGAGAAATAAAAATGAAAAAAGAAATCCTCATTTATCCTCTGGGTTCAGTCCGGTCTATTGTATAGTTTTATTTTATTATTATTTTTAATTATTTTACAATGTTAATCCAGTCCTTTACGCAATGTGTGTTATCTGTGGGAATGATTTATTGTGTCTGTTCAGAAACATATTGATACTCTAAACAATGCAACTCAGTTTAGTTCACACAGAAACAGAGAGTGAGTTATATTTCTGCATTTCTGTGCCGTGATTAAAAAGCCTCGCTGCACTCGGCCCTTGAATTGTTGCTTACAGTCACAGTAGATTTGTTGTTTTTATATTTCAAGATCACGTTTGTTTGTCATTCCAGCTATAAGAAATAATGCTGAAATTAAATGTTGTTTCTCTCAAGACCAAGGCGTAAGAATAGATAAAACATAACAAACATCTTAAGTGTGTGGATGTATGAAATAAATGTAAAGAATTAATGATTTTCCTCCGTGCATATTTTGTGATATTTTTCAGGGGAAGCAAGGACAAGATATTCGTTGTCAAAATAAATCCCTACCTACCTGACAAGCTCATCACGGCTGGTGTGAAACATATGAAGTTTTGGCATAAGGCTGGTAAGACCCCTGGGTTTTTTATTGTTGACTAGCGGAGCCTCTAACAAGCAGAGCTCCGGCTCAACCTTGACACGTCTTCCTGTGAGTCGACTGTCTCTGTTTCTCTTTCAGGTGGTGGTCTAATTGGGCGCAAGGGAAACATGGGGAAGACGGAGACTATGATGTGCGCCGTGTACGGCTGGTCGGAGGAGATGGTGTTTTCAGGCACATGCACTGGGGACATTTGCATCTGGAGGGACATGTTTCTGATGAAGACTGTCAAGGCGCATGACGGCCCTGTTTTCAGCGTGCACGCTCTAGAAAAGGTACCACGGGGGAAAAGGCTCTTTCACATACCAATCTTTTCAGAATAAATCAATGATGAATATTAGATTAGAGGTGTATTATTCTGTCTCCCTTTTTGTCTAGCCATTTCTTATTATCGTGTGTAATATTCAATTGAATTTGACGGTGATGTGTTCAACTAGCAGGTTATCCTTACTGCTTTAAATGTGCCGATATATTGTCCCCGTAGGGATTTGTGACTGGAGGAAAGGACGGCATAGTTGCTCTGTGGGACGACACCTTCGAGAGGTGCCTCAAGACCTACGCCATCAAGCGAGCAGTCCTAGCCCCAGGCTCTAAAGGTAAAAACCTGTTCTCAGTTGTCCTCCACTGTCCTTGGTTCATTCTTTCTAGTTCTAGAGATGTAATACAGCCGTCCAATGCAAATCCAGTTAAAGCATTCAATGCTTTTAGCTGAGATGAAGATTGCCTCCTGGTTCAAACTAAGGTCTCTATATAATTCATTGACTGTGCAGGGTTGCTCTTGGAGGACAACCCGTCCATACGTGCCATATCTCTGGGCCATGGCCACATCCTGGTGGGGACCAAGAACGGAGAGATCTTGGAGGTGGACAAGAGCGGCCCCATCACTCTGCTGGTCCAGGTAAGATGTGGATAAAAAATAAATCTGATGATATACACAATCTCACACAGGGATTCATGAGGAAGATACCTGTAGGTTTTCAGCAGTATGATGAGCTGGGGTTCAAGGGTTCTCTAACTAGGGATTACATTAGCCTTTAAATTTCTTGAGTTGGAGCTTCCGTTAATGCATCAACAACACGGTGCCAAAATGATGATGTGGCTCTACGGCTGCAGAAGTTTAAACTGAAGAAATACATGATATGCTCAGCAGTACCAGACGTATATCCATTCTGCGGTTAATAGGCAAAAACATACAATCCTACCAGCTTTGCCCTTCAGTGTGATTATAACACCACTACTGTCTGTTTAAAACAGCAACACAGAATCACCAAGGAGGTGGCTATAAACGGTGATGAATTATCGCTGCTTAATGGGAGATTGTTAATTTAGTTAAGAGGTCCTGCAGCGTCTCCCGGGCAGCCCTGATAGCAGTGACTGCTATTGATTGCCCTTTTCAAACACTTTAAAATACACAAGCACATTGTGATGGATGGGATCAGTTGATGAGAGAACCAAAGGTTGTCCTCAGTCAGCTGATGTACAGGTAGCAGGCTAACTATGTAAGTATCCTGTGGAGAATATCAAAGAGGATTATACATATGGTTAATCTGATTGATTAAGCCCACTGCTGATGTCAGAGAGGAGGAACATATAAAGATTTGTCAGTGTTGTTGCTGTTCAAAAAGTTTGTTTTATGACTTTGAAATCTCATTTAGGGAAAATACAGTAGAATGGTTATGATAATCAAATATTATATTATATAATAATATATTGTAAAAATATATATAATTATAACAAATGAGCAACCAAGCACACTCTGGTAAATATTCAATATTTACTTAAAAGTCACTATCATGATTTTAACAAACTTAGCATTGTTAAGTCATATTTTTAGTATTTAATTAATTATTTTTTTATCTGAACTGCTTGGACTAGTCCTACAGTTGTGTTTAACTGATCTATTAGTCCTGTGAATAAATGTAGCTCAGTGAGTAGAGTGGTTGTCCTTTAACTGTAAGGTTGGTGGTTCAGTTCCCAGTTCCTACTGTCTGCATGTCAAACTGTCCTTGAGCAAGACACTGAACCCCAAGTGGCTCCCCGGGTGCTTAACAGTAGCCCATTGCATCCTAGGGATGGGTTAAATGCAGAGGTCATGTATGTATATGATGAATCTAATTAAGTTAAATATAAACTTTTATGGCCTTTTAACTTTATTATTATTTTTTTTTTATTACCTAAGAGTGAGTGGAGAATCAACACATTACATAATGACACTTGTATGTGTGTGCAGGGTCACATGGAAGGTGAAGTGTGGGGCCTGGCCACTCATCCCCATCTCCCGCTCTGTGCCACCGTCAGCGATGACAAAACCCTGCGTATATGGGACCTCTCACCCAGCCACTGCATGCTGGCCGTACGCAAGCTCAGGAAAGGTGAGTCGCTGCTCAAACTCTAACAGACAAGTGTGTTTTCTGACAGGAAGTGCGCTGGCTCCGGGGCTTTAACAAACACGTTATCCTCCACAGGCGGCCGTTGCTGCTGCTTCTCCCCTGACGGCAAAGCTTTGGCGGTGGGCCTGAATGACGGCAGCTTCCTCATTGTGAACGCAGACACCCTGGAGGACCTGGTGTCCTTCCACCACCGCAAGGACATCATCTCCGATATCAGATTCTCTCCAGGTCCGCCGCTCACCTCCGCATTTCTTCACCCTGACAAAACTCCCCTGAAATCCCGTCTGAGGAGTAAATAGGCCTCTAAAATCTGTGTGCCCTTCAAAGCGTCTTAGGATGCAGAAGTTCAGCTGGTATACATATTTCCCTCCTGCTGTCAGTGGGGGAGATATTGCTGCAGGCCTGACCCAAATGAATGGCTTTCTGTAATAAGGCCAGACAGAGAGGCAGCAGAAGAAAAATGAGAAACAGTGAACAAAGTGAGAGCAAGAAACTAAACTCTCTTTCGCTTGGACACTTAACCTTAGTCCACAATGCGAGGGATCCTGTTTCTCAACCCAACACCCACGAGTCCCTGATAGCCTACAGTACATTTTAGTAGAAGTCACTGTATAGACAAAAAGTAGAGGAACCATTGAATGCAGAAAAACTAGAACATTTTTTATGCTAAATATTAGTGTTTCAAGCTTAGTGCTCTGACGCTGCCTGATGAAGAGCACCCAGCTTGAAACACCTTACAATCCAGAGTAGCTGCCTGTCCACACATTTTTCTACGTTCTTTATACCATCAAGAGTCTATATTATTTATATTTATACTTAGACACATAGCATAGTTTAGCAGGTATAATGTTTGCCATTGTCACCCATGTTCATCATCTTAGTTTAGTGTATTATAATGCTAACATTTGCTAATTAGCACCAGAGACAGTTCAGAAAGGAGACACTGAGAGTCCTGTATCTGTGTCACGTGGGTTTCGCCACTGCCCCGCCCCTTTAGGAAGGCTAGCGGCATGTCCTGAGTCTATTAACGTGAACACAGATTATGACCGATTCTTTCACCCCATAGTCACCAAAGTAAATATTGAACCCATTTTTCACGAGCCGCATATCTTCTGAAACAAATCAGGAGAAAATTAACTCTGTTCAAGACTCAACTTTCTCTGTTTCTGCAACACACTCTCACGAGATCTTGAAACTAACGTCTCCAAACGCCCTAGCTTACTAATTTTCGTAATGCTAAATATGGCTGTTAGCTGTGTAAATATCTAATGTTAGCAAAATAAACTATGAATATATCATGCAACTATAATCCAGTCTGCTTTCATCCATCCACAAGACATTCACAACTCTTCCAAACTAGGAGAGGGGATCGGGGACGGGGGATGCACTAAATACAAAGTACAGCTGAGGCATTAGTTTAGCAGGTATTAACCAAAATATTGGACAAATTAAAATGTTGACACTAAATGAAACGTTAAGGGATTCCCAAAGTTATTGCTTCAATCCTGAGGTGGACATGAATGTCTGTGCAAAATGTCATGGCAATCCATCCAATGGTTGTTGAGATATTTA
Source organism: Sebastiscus tertius (assembly GCA_916701665.1). NCBI lineage: Eukaryota > Metazoa > Chordata > Actinopteri > Perciformes > Sebastidae > Sebastiscus > Sebastiscus tertius. The sequence continues at coordinate 122,568 of CAKAOH010039113.1, read as the reverse complement.
AGTCTGGACCAAAGCAGTGGACTGACTGTCTGAAACTGAAACTCCTCTCTCTTTTGTTTGCTCAGGTGCTGGGAAGTACCTGGCAGTAGCATCAGGAGACACTTTTGTGGATATTTACAATGTAATGAGCAGCAAACGGGTCGGGGTGTGCAAAGGATGCCTCAACTACATTACCCATCTGGACTGGGACAAGAGAGGTAAACACGCTTCCTTAAATACTATTGTCTCAGTAAATCCCTGCAAACGACTGCTAAAGAGCAAATAATGGAGTCAAAGTGTCTCTGTTAAAAAACGGTTAAACGCCACGGCCCCACTGGGCTCTTTCATCCACAGGAAAACTACTCCAAGTCAACACAGGTGCTAAAGAGCAGTTTTTTTTCGAGGCTCCTCGTGGCAAGAGGCAGACCATCCCGGCGACAGAGGTAAGCAGGGAGAGGAGGCAGCCCCAGTTATGGTCGCGCTGTTGGCCCACATTTTCCCTTCAGGATCAGAGGAGGCTCGAGGAAGGGCAGTGAAGCATTAGCACGGCCCACTTTTCACCAGTATCCTTCTAATTTTGGCAGCGGAAGTGGGATAGTGTTTAGGGTCCCCTTAATACGGCGTGACATTCAGACACCTAGCGAGGCACACAGTGGAGGGAAGCGTTGAGAAAATAAGGGTCAGAGATGATAGATGCTGCTAGGTCGTGTCTCCCTGGAGCGATGCTCTCTGCTACCTTCGCTCGTTCATCTCACCTCGTCATGATGCGTTTCACTCATTACACTTGATCACAGGATCATTATTGACAGGCTGAGACAACTCTCCCCTCCTTCCCTATGATTGGCCCCTGAGAGTGATCAAAAAGACCCTGCAGCGGTCTCTGAGACCTTTAAAGGAATAGTTTGACATTTTGCTGCAGCCTGTCTTCTAGTAAAGACAAAGAGAGAGCTCATTACTCCAGTGTGGGCTCTCTTTGCGCCTGTAGAGGCTCTTCATGGTGAAGCTCCTGAGCACATTTCTGGATTGTTCTGTTTGATTTTGTTGCTCTTCTGTTTGATATTATCCTGCCTGTTTGATAGTTAATGCTTTTATTGTGAGGTACTTTTAAAAAGTGCTGTATAAATTAATCTTTACTTACTTGCTCACTACGCTCAGGTGGAGAAGATCGACTGGAGCACGTGGACGTGTGTCCTGGGAACGTCCGTTGAAGGCATCTGGCCTTTGATCAACGAGGTCACTGAGGTGACCGCCGCCTGCCTTAGTAACGACAGGAAGGTGCTAGCAACAGGAGATGACTTGGGATACGTCAAGCTCTTCAGATACCCTGTCAAAGTACGACAGAATGCATGATTCTTTGTATTATCTGGGTTGAAACGCCTCATGACTTTAAGGCTTTATGCAAATATTATGTTAATTTCTGTGTTAATGTCACAAGTGTTAAATAACTGTTGTCCCTCTCCCCCAGGGGAAGTATGCAAAGTTCAAACGCTATGTGGCCCACAGCACACATGTTACCAATGTGCGATGGACCCATGACGACAGCCTCTTGGTGACGGTCGGCGGGGGTGACACGTGCCTCATGATCTGGGCCCACGAACCCGAGGGCCACCGGGAATTCAAACAGTGTGACAGCGAGGAGTCGGACATCGAGAGCGAGGATGACGGAGGTGAGCGTCCTTTTGGAGGTTTTTATTCATCGAATGTTTCCATTGCTAAAATCTGCGTCACTTCACCAGGTTACGACAGCGATGTGACGAGGGAGAACGAGATCAACTACACCATCAAGGCCTTATCCACCAACATGCGACCCATGACGGGTGTGAAACCCCACTTGCAGCTGAAGGAGCCCTCTGTGGACGAAAGGTATACGTCACTGAAGCCATGATGACGCTTTGCTAGGAAGGACGCTCCTGCGCAGTCGGAAAATATCTTTCTGCCTGTCATAGTGCACAAAATAATGCTTCTGCGTCAAGATGAAGCCAAACCTGCCTCCTTCAGTCAACGTATCTTTTCTTTTCCTGCCCTGTCCCTGCCCTTTTGAAATAACTCAGCCTTTTCTGCTCTTTTTCTTCTTTCCTTTAATGGCTGTCCATCTGTCATTATCCTGCTTCGTTCTTTAATTCTACTTGAAGACAAGGGGTGGTCAGGTAAGTTCTTGTGTTCATGTATGTTGATTTTAGACGAAAGATTAAGCAGTGGGCATAGAATGTATAAGCACAGGCTGAATCTGACTAAATCATGTCAAGACTCAAGATAGTATCAAGTATCTTTCACTTCTTGCAGTGTTATATAAAATGCCTTGATGTCTTAGTAATTCACTTTTCAGTGTTTGACACTCTTGGGTGTCAATTCACTTGCTAATGAGCTGCTGCTCTGACTGGCAGGACAAATTGGAGTTAAATTAGAGCTTGAATTTCATTTACTTTAATGTCCATTTTAGTAGTCAGTAGAACAATATCTGAATCTGTCTCTGGGGAAATGGCGCGATTAAAGCGGATTAACTTCACACATCAAACCAGAAGGAGAATTAGAAATGTACACATCTTTAGATAGCCTCTTTTAAAGTCTTTTTAAGGAAGCATTGTTTATACGTATATATCACATCTCCCATCATTATAATCCATCTATAAGTGTGTCACAGACTTTCAGTGCTTCAGGTTCATTGACTTCCAGATTAGTTTTTTTGACAACGATGCAAACATCCACGCAGCATCGTCTGAGCAGCAGTCGTCATGGAAATGGACTTTAGTTGTCATGGTTACACAATGGTGCTGACTTCTGTATTTTATGTCCTCAGTGGCTGAGGTGTTGTGTTTCGTCATGTGTGTCCGCCGGGCAGCAGTGAACGCTGTGAGACACCTTTTTCTAATTCTTACTTTTTCTTTGTTGTTGCTGCCATGCAGAGGGTCGAGGTAAGCTGCTTACTTAATAATTACTTTCTGTTTATTTTATTACTCTGTAGAGTACACACACGCAGGTTTTGGCCTCATGTATATATGTGTAGATTGAATATGAAGCGAATGGTGTCTTTGTGTCCGTCTCTTAGACACTTGATAGTGTTTCTCTTTTCACACCCTGTCTTGACTGTAAAAGAAGGTCATGGTAACAGTTTTTCCTTACAGTCTTTGCATTATTTATAGTTTTTTTCCATACCATTGTGGTTTAAGTATGCACTTTAAAAGTCTTAGTAATTAAAGACACATTTGCTTCCAAAGGGACCAGAGAAAGCTGGATTGTTTTAGCTGATTTAATGAGTGAAACTGTATTTTTCAGCACTAATCCTGACATATATTAAGTAATTTCGTTTTTTTAATCTTTTAATTACAATGTATTGACTGACTGCCTAAAGATGTGTGGGGACAACAAACAAAGCTCCAGTTATGTCATGGAGATATTTCATATTTCTTGTCATTTTTATTTTACCGAGGATGATTTTTATGATGATACAAACTCTGCACATGCTTCTGATACAATAAGCCTTGACATTTTAAAAGTATATATATTTTTCTGCTTTAAAAAAAATGTCATCCCACCTGAAAGAAGAATTGAAGCTATTTTCCTTACAGAAAACATCAGGGATTTTCCTTTCTTTTCATATAAAACATCCCCTATTTGTGTGCACATATGAGCAGATGTTTGTGGAATATTTTTGCATAACAGTCAGAACAGCAAACAGTGAAATATTGTCATAGTCGTCCTCATCATTATCATTCTCATCAGCATGACAAGCAGCTCTGTGGCGGCCCTCTTATCCCAGCTGTCTGTTTCAGGCCTCCTGTCAGCAGAGCACTGCCACAGCCGGAGAAGCTGCAGACCAACAATGTTGGCAAAAAGAAGAGACCCATTGAGGTAAAAGGACCTCACATCCTTACCAAAACACAGCAAACTAATATATATCTACAGATGGGGAACTTTGTGTAAACAGAAGGGGTCAGAGCATGCTGGTTTCTAATGTGATTATTCCGTGTGATTACGCTGTGTGCTCGTCCTCAGTCCAGACAGCCTCTGTAGGGACTCTGACGATGCTCTAATCGAATAATGACGTACTACTTCAGCCGCCAGCTGCCTCTGAACATCGTAGTTGTCATGGCGTTGACCTTTCTGACTTTCTGCCGGTCTTCTTCTGACTCCCCCACAGGACCTGGTGTTGGAGCTGGTGTTTGGTTACCGTGGCAATGACTGCCGCAATAACGTGCACTACCTGAACGAGGGGGCGGACATCATCTACCACACGGCCTCAGTTGGCATCGTGCTCAACTTGACGACCTGTAAGCGGACGGTCTAGAAGACAGTGTTACTATTCACTACCTGTGAAGCAAACATAACATACACGTGTTTCATTGTGCATCTGTGTGTTTTCTTCCAGCCTGCCAAAGTTTCTACATAGAACACAGTGACGACATTTTGTGCCTGACAATCAATCAACATCCCAAATTCCCCAACGTGGTGGCAACTGGCCAAGTAGGTATGTTTGTGAGAAGTTGACCTCCTGTGTCACCAGCCGCCTCATTTCTCCTCCCTGTATCCCGTGTTGTGCGTTGTGCAGGAGGATTATTCTACATGACAGACACCCTGCCCCCTCCTACAAGCGGATCTGTACTATAGAGCAAAATAAAAAAAAACATTTCTGCATACATGAATAGTTGTGGGATTGTCGGACATGCTGCATTTCTCACAGAAAGACACACATAAACAGAAATAGGCATATAACTTTTAGATTTGTACATATTTTTTTTTAAGTAGAAGCTTTTGTCAATAGCAGAAACCACTCTTGCTTAGAAAGTCACAAAACATTAACAAATAATGTGTTGGTTCTGTAAGTAAATCCGATTTTCCTTATTTTCAGGTGATACTGGTGACATGTCAGGTAAGGATATTTAAAAATGAGTCATGTAGAACAGTAAATGTGGTGTTAGAAACTATTGAAAAATTCTACTCATTGTATTCTTTACGTTACTGCCATCTAGTGACAACTTGATTTGTGGTCTTTACCTCATGCAAACCATGATGCAAACATGCTTATTTCTATGAATCATGTTTGGAAGCATTTTTGCATCACATTATCATCTAAAAAAGTATACTATGAAAGCACATACAATTAGTTTGGTTAAATTTGAGTATGGAATTTGCAGAAACCCAGTAATACAATATTTTGGCTAAGGGTTTACACTAGGGCTGCACAATCTTGAAAAAATATCTAATTGCGATTTTTTTTATTTCTATAATTGCGATATGATTTGTGATATTAGAGGGAAGTGTTCATTTTTACATAATTATTGTAATTTTCATTGAAAAACATATGAAAATGTTTATGGTGTGATTTTTGTGGGGATCTGTACCAAACAAAGATGTTTCCTTAAGCCTGTAGAATATGACGTGTAGGCCAGGACATCTCTGCAGCACTACAATATTTAATTTAAAATAGTATTTTGGCACACATTAGACCTTTAACAAATATTGTAATTTTAACAAATTCTGTGATTTGAAAATTGCAGTAGACCATATTGCAATTTTGATAAATTTTTTATTAATTGTGCAGCTCTAGTTTACACATGACATAAGTCCGACGCAAGAAAGAAAGAAGTGCATTAATTGTAGTTAATTTTAGACAAATAATTCTCCTTCTCTGCCACTCAGCCACATCTCCATCTATCCATGTGTGGGACGCCATGACCAAGCAGACGCTGTCGGTGCTGCGTTGCTTCCACTCCGGTGGGGTTTGCTCCGTCAGCTTCAGTGCCACAGGAAAACTCCTGCTGTCTGTGGGCCTGGACCCTGAACACACCGTCACCATCTGGAAGTGGCAGGAAGGTAAAACAAAAACACTTTGAGCTTCTTCTGGGGATTAGAACGTCCCACTACTATTGAGAGATCAAGCTTTCATTGCACTTTGCTTTGTTTATCAGGTGCCAAAGTGGCCAGCCGGGTGGGTCACACCCATAGGATATTTGTGGCTGAATTTCGTCCGGACTCTGACACACACTTTGTGTCTGTGGGGATCAAACATGTGCGATTCTGGACGTTAGCTGGTCGAGCTTTGCTCAGCAAAAAAGGTGTGCTGAGCACCATAGAGGACGCCCGGATGCAGACCATGCTGTCTGTAGCATTTGGAGCTGTAAGTGACTTCCAACCAATATATACATATGAAATCTTCAAAAATGTTTTAACATATGTTACATTTGACCTCAAAATTTGACTCTGCTAATATTTAAAGCTCATCTGATCACAAACTGTCTGCTTCAATGTGCTGTGAATTGTTTTTGCATTGCTCGCTCTGCTCTCTTAGGCCACTAGATTAGTGCAGATTTGTTTTCTTTTCAGAATAACTTGACATTTACAGGTACCATAAGTGGGGATGTATGTGTGTGGAAGGAACACATTCTAGTGAGAATTGTGGCCAAAGCTCATACGGGCCCTGTGTTCACCATGTACACCACACTGAGAGACGGCCTCATCGTCACCGGGGGCAAGGAAAGACCGTAAGTGCTGCTCTGTTACATTAATACACTACATTACACATCAGTGAGCTCACACTACGTAGCAGGGTTGGATGGCCTTGATACCAGATAATGGAAAACATCCCTTTACTGTTATGATTAGTTTTGTATTCATTTAATAATAAGAATAAAATACATATGAGAGGAAAATGCATATTTTTATAGCTGTGAATTTCATCAGCTGAGAGATGAAATACGCATATGTTTTCCTCCTCAGCTCAAAGGAGGGAGGCGCTCTGAAGCTCTGGGACCAGGAGCTGAAGCGCTGCAGAGCATTTCGATTAGAAACCGGACAGATCATCGACTGTGTTCGCTCTGTATGCAGAGGAAAGGTAGGTTACAGATAATATTGCACTCAATAAAATGAACTTCATCATGTGTATTTTGACACATTTCGCTGATTTCTGGGTCAGGGTAAAATCCTGGTGGGGACCAGGAATGCAGAGATCATTGAAGTAGGAGAGAAGAATGCAGCGTGCAACATCTTGGTGAACGGACACATGGACGGACCTATCTGGGGCTTGGGCACCCATCCCTCCAGAGACGTGTTCCTGTCTGCGGCAGAGGACGGCACCGTTCGTCTGTGGGACATCCCAGAGAAGGTCAGACATGTTACCTCCAGCTCCTCAGAACCATCTCAATTGTTCCCAGTACTTCCATATTTCTTTTTGATAAATAATAATATAGTAACTGTAAACTGAAAAACAAAGTATTCAAAAACAAGGGAGGAGCAAAATAAATAAATAAATAAATAATAATAATAATAAGAAATAATAATAATAATAATAATAATAATAATAATAATAAATAAATAAGATCAATTTAAAATTTTAAATGTTATTGCTAAATAATAATAATAAAAAGAAGAAGAAATATAATGGAAATTTCAATAAATAGAAATAAAGTAAAAAATAAAATAAATTCACACACCAGATTCCCAGCACCTACTTATACCCCTGTGGTCCCACCCCCACATTAATTCACCGGCACAGTATAAATACAGGGTACATACTGTGTGTTTAAGGCACATTTACAAAAGAGTAAATAAAACAGAATATACAAATAAACAAGTAATACTAATCCAATTAAATAAAATACAAAGAAAATTAATTAAATGAAGGTTGCAACAAAATTTAGACAATATTATTGATTTACTCCGACCCCTTTAACCCGAACAGATACCACCACAGAACAACAAGACTGTGACTGTATGTTTTTTGCTCCAAGATATATCAAGCTAAACTCTGTGTTGGTTTCGGTTTCACTGGAACGTGACAGAATCGTACCCAGATTTTGAAGAAGTCGTTGAATATATTGTTTATCTTATAAATGAGGTGCTCATAGGAAGCTGTTTCCGCTAGGTTATTAAACACTTCCATACTAGATGTTGCTTTTATCGAGGGAAATTAAGATGGTTGTCCTCGTTCACAAAATGAAGTTAATAACAAGTATGTGCTGATCTTGCATGGCCTTGTGGGGAAACAGAAGATGCTGAATAAGGTGAACTTGGGCCACCCAGCGCGCACCATCAGCTACAGTCCTGAAGGAGACATGGTGGCTATCGGCATGAAGAACGGAGAGTTCATCATCCTGCTGGTCGCCTCGCTTAAAATCTGGGGCAAGAAAAGGGACCGACGCTCTCCTATCCAGGATATCAGGTAATGATAGAAGAGTATGGCACTAAGGTACAGTTGGGTTCATTGATACAGTACAGTATACAGTATGTGGTAAAAGTTTTATATTGAGCCAGAACTTGCCTTTTATAAAATACTTGACTGGCACGTCTACGTCTTTTCCTCAACCATATGAAAGATTTTCTGTAAGTATTTAGGAAAGGGGTTACACTGATTTGCCTCGTAGCCTGTTTTCTTTTTATTTCTATCCTCCAGATTCTCAGATTTAGTTTGGGGCTAATGGTCACCATATTGGCTCAGTACAGACTGTCTAGTTGGGCCCCATTTGAAACCCAAGTGGGCACTCAAGGGAAGCTGTGGACAAAGCATGTTGGGGCCCATAAATCAGCCCAATTTCAATACGTTTTAATATATATTTGTTTGTTTACATATTAATTTTTTAGATTGAAAGATATTCAGAATCAACATTTGTCTTCGGAGACTGAAATGGGTCAAACCTACTCCACAAATAGGTGCCAGAACAGACAGACTTTCGTAACACTGCGTGTCTTTTCTTTCAGGTTCAGTCCAAATTCTCGCTACCTGGCCGTCGGCTCTACCGAGAGTGCCGTCGACTTCTACGACCTGACGCTCGGCCCGCAGCTGAACCGCATCAACTGCTGCAGGGACATCCCCAGCTTCGTGATGCAGATGGACTTCTCTGCTGACAGCACTTACGTCCAGGTACAGACTGTGAGAGGGCATGTTTGTTTGTGCTGGCTGCCTTGCTGTATGACCCCTAACCTCTAACACTTTGAAACAGATATCCACAGGTGCTTATAAACGACTGGTGTACGAGGTGCCGTCTGGGAAGCAGGTCATGGAGCAGACCCATATCGACAGGATCACCTGGGCCACCTGGACAAGGTGAGAGTCAGTGTTAAGACTGATACATGCATGTTGGAAACGTAATGGCCAAAAATAACATTGCTCTCTCTCTCTCTCTCTCTCTCTCTCTCTCTCTCTCTCTCTGTATCCAGTGTCCTTGGGGACGAGGTCATAGGGATCTGGTCCCGCAACACCGACAAAGCAGACGTCACCTGTGCCTGCGTGTCCCACTCAGGCCTTAACATCGTCACAGGCGATGACTTTGGAATGGTGAAGCTCTTTGACTTTCCATGTCCAGAGAAGTTTGTAAGTATGATTGCATAATATTATTATTACTGATTGTTATTTTGCCAGTAATTGAATATGAAATTAGTATTTACACTATGCCATTTGTCCAATGATTAAAGGTTTAAGTGTGAAATATACGCTGAAAACATAAAGCCACTATGTGTAGAATTTGAAAATTTTTGAGTTTGACGCCCCCCAGTGGTGGCATCAAAAATGGCATTTATCTGACTAGAGAACACGGAGACAAATAGGCTCAAAACAACACATACATAAGGTTTTTCCATACGCATGGGCTGGCTTGACTCCACTCGGTTTGACTCGGCACGTCAGCCCAGCACGGCAGGGTTTTGCATTCGCATTACAACAGGGATACCTGTTTGAAGCTGTGTGTTGTGGTCAAACGAACGGCTGTAAAACGGTGGATAAACACACTTCATTTCCTATATTCTTCACAATAAAAGTCCCCTGTTATTGTTGCTGCTTGATCTCTTCCTCTCTGTAGTATTAAGATACTTGTTTTTATTTAGAATAGCTGCTAACAAAGCATCGCTAATTTGGAGATAAACATCTCATTCCCTATAAATTCTTCACAATAAAAGTTATAGTTATTTTGTTATTTAAAAACTTTTATTATGAAGCAACAAAATAAGGAAATGATACTAATACTGCACCAGTTTTCACCAGGATTGTCTCGCTTTTCTACAAACACAATCGTATACCATCAGAATAATTAGAAAGATTATAATACAATCACTTAAAAAATCTTCATACACTGGCTTTAAATTATTGTTTTTACACATTCAGCATTCTTTTCAATTTCTGAGAAACTAGTTTTGCCAAAATTGTTTGATTGAGATGAAATAATGGAGTTCTGCATGAGATAACTACATGATGACTTTTTGTCAAGTTTAACTGGAACTGTCACTTACCCTGATATTTCTGTGCATTGTAATATAAATTACATGACCACATCTTATAACAAAGCCCCTTGACAGATAAATCTGTTGACTGTAGTTTGGAAGATGCCACCTGGATGATGTTTGCGTGATCTTTTTTCAGGGCAAACACAAACGCTTTCTGGGCCATTCCGCTCACTTGACTAATGTGCGCTTCACAAACGGAGATCGCTTCGTCGTCAGCGCAGGTGGAGACGACAGAAGGTACGACTGAAGCTCCAAATGACAACATAGTTTACAAATGATATGACAATCGGATATTAAGCATCCTTTCCTCTATGTCCTTTTTAGCCTCTTTGTTTGGAGGTGTGTCCACGCCCCTCACTGAGGATCACACCTGGACCATCCTGCCTCAGAAAGTCTCCCAGCATGGCTCTCCAGAGAAAAGGTTCTGCTAAAGGATGCATTTAAACGAAGAAGAGGAGGAGGAGGAGGAAGAGGACAGACCTGGCAGCTTGTAAATGAGTGGTGATCTGACTTACTGCCTCAAAACTAGGTGCATGCAAATGTGAAAGGCTCATTTTCATCACAGCGTCAGTCCTGATTGTGAACACAGGTGGAGGGCATACAGCCCTGCTCACACGACATCACATCATCCTTAAAAAAAAAGAAATACTCTAATACTGTATGTGCATATCATTTCAGTGATGGATTTTTTTTTTTAAGAATGAGCGTATCTGTGTCCCAAATGGCAGTTTTGTCACTTGGCGGCCCTATGAAATTGTGTTACTGACAATGCCATTTTTAAAAACATGTAGCAAACTGAATTAGCCTTAATCTGAGTGTTTAACTTACGAGGGTTTGGATTCTTTTTGTATTATGTTTTACTTTTTGGATCATGTAGTCATTTGTTTGTCCTATTTTTACTGGTGATTCCAAATCCTGTGGCCTTCCTCCTGAATGTAACATCCACTGTTATGTTCTGGATGTCAGCATGCCAAAGCATACTATGCACTGTACACCTGACCTGGTCACTGTGTTACCCCGATGGTCCATTTATGGTTTGTTTATGTGGTTGTGTTGTTGACTGGTTGACCTCAAACCTCCCTCGGCAGTGTTCCCCTCATGACATGTTCAACGTGTGCATACTCGTGTGAGGATTTGTTTGTGGTTAGTTAGTGGGTGTGCATGGCTTTACTGGAAGACAATCCGTCCCAACCAAATTCCTCAGAAAACAAAAAAAAAGAACAGCTGTAAATTGATGTTTTCAATACACGGTTGCAATTCTCTCTCACTTTTCAGTGTGTGCTGCTATGACGTATTACTGTCGCATTTTCATGAATATGAACGGTGTGACTTTTTTCAACAGTGAGTTAATGTTTTGTGTAATCGGATATATTGCATAAATGGAATGTTTTATCAGAGAAAATATGAAAAAGTGCAAAACATTTTGCTCCTTGTATTAAGACTAACTATACAAAAAAATTGTTGCTGCATATTTTGATTTACATTATACCAGTGTAAATATCATTTGTATATATTCTTTTTGTATATTTTTTGTGAGATGTTTCTTAAATTCCACTTTAATAAAAAAGGCAACCATGGACTTTGAGTGATATGTATTCACTGAAGGTGATAACATGAATCTAGACCAATTAATAATGCTGACGAAATAACAATTGTAATGAAACAATCAGTGCTCAAACTAACCTTTTATCAATTAGCAATAAATAGAAACATTTCCTGGATGCCCTTTAATTATTATAAAGTGATAAAGTGCATCATGTGAGTGCAATTAACCATATAACACATGCACATTTACAAATAATACATTAAAATGACTGAACATAATATCTGAAATTCACTCCATTTTATTTTAGATGAAACAAATATAATATAGCTTAGCTCTTTGCAATCATAGATATGGTCTATTTACATATTTTACACACAAAACCAAATCTAAGCACTGCAACAAACAAACACCTCAACTTAGCCTTCATTTTGTCTGAACACGACAAATTACAGTTGAATATTGTGAACTCAGGTCAAAATAGCAAAATGATTAATCATTACCTCTGCACAGTTTCACACTTCAAAACCAGTATTTATAATGCATTATATTTAATAGTGTCTAAAATATTTGATTGTATTTTGTATGTGTACCTAATAACCTGGTAAATTGTGATAATAAGTAATAGTGACGGAGAGAAAAGGGAAGCAGGGTTATAATTTGACAGAGAAGGAGCTGCCACAGGAGCAGCCGTGATCAGCTTGAGGGTTCTTGAGCACGAGAAAGGCGGCCCTGATCAGCTCCTGGCTGAAGTCCACAGTGGCTCCTTTCACAAACTCCAGGCTGTCCTGATCCACAATAATGCCCACTCCTTCCTTCTCAAACACTCTGGATGCAGGAGGGAACACAGTTGATTGGATTAATAGATGATAAGGAAACAATGAGGCCAGAGTAAAAAACAATAACTTGAAAGCTAGATTACCTGTCATCTTCATTCTTGTTCGCATCAACAGAAAACTTGTACTGGAACCCGGAGCAGCCTCCTCCCTCCACATGGATTCTCAGATATTCGCCCTTCCCCATGATTTCTCCTAGTCTCTGTATTAAAAAGGGGGACATGAGCATGATGAAGCAAAAAATAACAAGTCTACACATTCACTGACAAAGGAGCTGCATGGCAGGGCATTTTAATATAAAATGGCTCTACTTGACTATCCATAATTATGTTTTAGATATCAACAATATTGACAAATAACAATTCACCCATGTATGCACAATATTCGCTTTACAATGAGACTCTTATCTGACATAATGAAGTTAAAGTCTTAATATTTGTTTGTCTGTTTGTTTATTAAGCTCCCCATTAGCTTTTGCATAGCAGCAGCTATTCTTCCTGGCGTCCACATAGTTTACACGATGACAATACAAAAATACACATTCATACTACTCATCATACACTAACATAACACATCGTAATACACGTCAACTGTAAATAAAACAATAACAACTGACAGTTTAAATAACAAAAACACAAAGAAAATAGAGCGGCTCTGACTGAATCTATCATGATCTAACAGATAAATATCATCATTTAACATGGAATGCCCATAATACCCTTACACACCCAAGAATACTTAATAATTACTAAATTTTCTTCTTAAGTAATGCTCTTTTAGTGTTTTTTTAAAACCATATATATCATTTTGTTATTTAATATGATTTGGGAGTGAATTTCATTCATGCATTGCTCTGTATATTGCTGTACTTTGACCTGATTTGGTTTTGGATCTTTGTAAAGTAAAACAACCTGCAGCAGCATGCCTTGCGGAATAATTGTGTGTATCTGTACTAAAGGATAGTATTTTTGGAAAAACAATAAATGTAGCTGCTCCACTGTCAATGCTGGCTCAGATGGGGGATTAATTAAATGTTTAGAGGTTTTAAACAGATGTTAACACAAAACATCTGGACTAACTCCTGTGTCATTGAAGCTGTAGTGTTTTGACACAACTGACTTCCCATACCTGTATGTATAAGAACCACAAACTTATCTCTAAATGTAAATGTTCAGACATGAGAAGAGTGTGCTGCTTAATGAAGGTGTATCTGCTGACCTTCACACAGGACTCAGTGAGTTGTACGTGCTCTCCAGATGGATCCGACACAGGCAGCTGCTCCTGTGTTGAGGCGCTGCTGAAGCTCTTCTGAAGCCCCGCTGTGTAAAGGGCTGGCTGCTGGGGAAGTCTCTGTAACTGTTGGCTCACATTGAGGTTGTTCAGACGAGTAGATGCCCTGCAGAAACATTAATGTTAAGATCAGATCGCACAACAACAACAACAGGAGGACGTGATGTAACGTTGCTAGCTAGTTACCTAGAGCTAACGTCAGCTAGCTTTCTAACTGTGAAACACACAGCTTTTCTCTCCCTCAGACAGCTTGTTTACGGGTTATTAAGATCCCTAATCATGCAAACGATATACAGTAAATTAAGTTCACCTGGCAAGGCTCAAAACTCTTGACTTTGACACAGTTATCATCGCTCCTCTCACGAATGACATCTTCCACAACAAACAGTTGGTCAGTTTCATCCGTTTAACCCAGCAACCGTTGACGAGAGCCACATCGCTTTTTCTTATTGGCTGAAGGCTGTCAGATAGATACGCCCATATTGATGCAATACGGTTATTTGATTCGTTAATTCACCTGTCAGTCATAAAGTATTTGTGTTCTAACAGTGGCTTTTTTGATACCTCTGTTTTGCCTTTCAGGCACAACTCTCTCAAAATATACACCGCTGCCAACAAGATCCACTTATATCAAGGTTTAGATTGCAGATGACTGAGTTCGTGTACTACTTGAGGTTTTGATTTGCTAATTATAGCGAAAGAAGGCGTTGGCTTTACAGTGACAGGTTTCCTGACAGACAAAATTCCGGGCGTTAAAAATATGATGTGCTAATAGATAGGCGTCACTTCGATCTCGTGATACCAGGAAATAAAAGGTGGCTGGGCGGCTCTCTGTCTCATTTCAGACACTGAAACTTGAAAGGTACAGTTTGTTCACTCAGAGTCTCTAATACACCGTGTATTATACTAATTAGACTGCTATTGTGTTTGTGTTGTTTACCATTGTGCTATTTTATATAGAAGAGTATGTCCCCTTTATTGTGTTAAACTTTATAATCACTGCTAAACAAACAACACTTTGTTAGCAGCTCTGAGTCACACTGTCTGGTGATGTTGTACTCTTCTGTTGCGTAATGATGAATGTTTCCTTATTTTAAAGGTGACAAAGAAAGAGAGAAACATGGATGTCCAGACTGGTTTCATCGTGTTGGTCTGCTTGATGGGATTCACCTGCGGGGAGCCAGTGAAGTTCATAGACTGTGGTAAGTTTCACCATTTAAATGACCAGATTTAACATTACTGTGTGTTAAACAGCTGAAATATTTGTTTCAAGAGTCTTGTATAGGTGCACATTTGTAATTGAACCCAAAAGAATGAGGGAATCCGTCTTCAAATTGCTTGATTTGTCCAACCTGTAGTCTTAAACGTGTAATTATCAGAATTGTTGATTTAATGTTCTGTCAATAGACAATTTGACTGTTTCAGTACTAATTGGCACCTTTCATGCCTGCATCCACATGTCCCACATTATATCCTCACCTTTTCCTGAACACAATATATTTATTTTATGCACATTAAATATAAATATAACTAAATAAAAGAAGGACAGGTTTTAAAATGAGAAAACAAATTAAGCAGCAGAGACTTTTAACTCAAGTACCAAAAATGCAAGATCCTACAGTTCCCACTTGGACCATTTTAATGACAAGATTTAACGCTACTCTGTATGTTAAACGACTGAAATACTGTTTTTAAGAGTCTTGTATAGGTGCACATTTGTAATTGACTGCCCTGATACTATAAAATGTCTTTATCAGTTCACCAGAACACATGGGAGACAGTCTACAAATTGCTTGTTTTTGTCCAACCTTTAGTCTAATTGATTATCAGAATTGTTGATTTAATGGTCTGTGAATAGACAATTTGACTTGTTTCAGTACTAATTGGCACGTTTCATGCCTGCATCCACATGTCCCACATTATATCCTCACCATTCAAGATTCACTTTATTGTCATTTCAGGAAACAAAATATTGTTTCTCCCAGCTCCCGTCAGTGCATTAAAAAGGATGGAATAAAGAAGTATTAAAATGAACAGTGCCTAAAAACAAGAATAAAAAAATAAGTTCCAAAATGCTGGATCCTACATTTCCCATAATGTAACTCAACAGCGGCATTGCTTTTTTTTGCAATGACTTACTCCAGCCAGTTGGACTTACTATTTGTAATGTGTTTGTCACTTCTAATGAAAATGGAACATTTTAACATCACAATAAGTGATATGGCAACAGTATAAGGTCTACTTTTTTTTTTTTTTTTGTTTTAAAGACTGTTCTTTTCCCATGTTTCTCTTCAGGCTCCACTTCTGGCAAAGTGGCCACAGTGGACATTAGCCCTTGTGCCAGTCAGCCATGTCAGCTACGTAAAGGAGAGTCCTACAGTGTCAATGTGACCTTTAGCAGTGGTAAGGAGGCTTTATCTTTGAGAAATACTTCTCCCAATAGTCAATAATTGTTTTTTGTTTTTTTTAACTTTGATCTCACTGTCATGTTTTGTGTTGTAGCTGTGGAGAGCCAGACGAGCACAGCAGTGGTTCACGGTATTATTGCGGGAGTTCCTGTCCCTTTCCCCATTCCCATAGAAGATGGCTGCAAGTCTGGAATCCAGTGTCCCATCCAGAAGGAGCAGATGTATCACTATCTAAACTCGCTTCCTGTGAAGACTCAGTATCCTGCAGTAAGTATTACATGTTAAATTTGCAACAATTCTTTTCAAAGTGTTTTTATTTCAATGTAACCAAATCACAAATAAAACCATGTCCTTTTTTTCTTATACTTTGCATAGGTATAGTTGCATCTTTCACTTCCTTGTTCACTGATCACTCTTCTGCATTTCTAGATAAAGCTGGTCGTGGAGTGGGAACTGAGAGACGACGACAAAAAAGACCTGTTTTGCATTAGGTTCCCAGTCCATATTACGAACTAAGCCAGCAACAGTACCTCTCTGACAAGTGTTATATTTTTTTTTTATTTAAAAAAAAAAAAAAAGGGATTCAGCTTTGAGTAAAAACCTGAAGAATATGAATGACTCTAGTTAAGATCACATTTTATTCATTCGTCAAATTGATTTTTAAGATGTACATCTTTCACTAGTTTGCAAGACGTTCCTGCACTCACACATCTTGAATCCTGCTGAAATGAATTAACTGTTGATTCTTGCCATGACCTTCCTAACGGTCGATTTTAAGAGATGTGAAACGATGCGGTTAATGTTCGTGTGAATGACCATGAACCACATTCCACTGCAGTGCAAATGTCTTGTCTCACTGGCTGCTGTGTAGTCTGAAAAGGTGCACACTGTGCTTTTTCTTTGCTAAAACTTTTGTAACATTTCTTACTGATCTTGTACTAATAGACATATAAAATTGGATATTGTAAATGGAAATAAATTATAATAAAGAAATCTAATCTGTAACAAAGTTGTGTTGTGAATCTGATATGAACTGACATTAAATTTGAGGTTTTTTTTTTTTTTTTTTGTAAAATTTGTTTAAAAAGATAATTATGGCACTTTCCAACTTCCTCCACATATTTATCAGACACTTGTTGATGCACTCTGAATCTCGCAGGCAAACTTTAAAGCCTCTGAACACCCACAGAGGTGTTTTCATTTAATCTGGTTGATTTGACCTGTGTGTGTATGGACTGTAATTGACATCTTCCCTAGCTTTGTTGCACCTTAGGGCAGAATAAATGACACCTTTTCTTATTCTTATGGGTAGATTAAAGATATGACTTCATAAATTTCCATCATAACTCCACCTAATTTCAACCTGAGCAGAGGTTTTATCAGCCAGAATAACTGAAAACACCTGTGTGGGTGTTCACAGGCTGCGATCAATTTCCCCCAAATCAACACTTGACGATGCAGTGACTGGCTGAGCAGTGATGAGGAAATTAACTTTCTTTGTTTCAGCCTGGGTTTGCCTACTGTCAAACATTTATAGATTGTTTCATGAGGAAAAAATGAAGACTGGTGTAATTCTGAGAATTTATTGGTCTAAGCAAAGGCCAGCAGCAAGGAATAACCATATGAATGCAAAGGGAACATGTTTCCATAAAATAGATTTCATAACACTGAAGCGGAATCATAACCAGGTCACACATGTACAACAAGGTCTTCACTGAATAGAAAACAAATTCTGTTCATCTGACAAAATTAACCAAAATTTGAAGGTAAGACCACATCAAAAATATATACTGTATTTAAACCTCCACAAGGACTGCTTCTTTACTTTTACAGCATAAGCTTGAGTTGCAATGCAGTATGGAGAAGAAAAAAGTAATCCAAACACAATTAACTTGATAAATGGTATCATACACAGTGCCAGCTTTTCCAAGAAGTTTCAATTGTATTCTAACTTAGTTATCCATGTGAAAAGTCCCACAAAAACCCTTTTAATCTGTCAATACAAAATAAGTAAGCAATGAGTTCTTTTTTGTACTTTTCTAACCAAAAGTCAGGTCATTAAGGCAGTATATGTATGAGGTGAAAGAATACAGCTTTGGCTCTTTCACTGAGACACCAGCTGAATAGGAACTAGTTGGGTATATTTGCGCAGATATCAGTTATCAGGTCACAGCTTTAGTGCGAGCAGGCCAGAGGGGGAAACGGGATCCATAATTCATGTGACCTGCTGCCTCTTTCTCGGATCATTTTTGATGAGTACAAAAAAAGATTTCTCAAACGACGTGAGCAGTTACACATTTGTATCGAGCAAGCTGGAGGATCTTTCCACAGTTAAGTCAACAACACGATGTTGCAACAGAGCCCATACAGCCGATACAGCCAAGTAACTAACATGAAGTCATTCAATGGTATGAAAGTCTGAACAAAGCTGAGTTGATAAGGCAGAGTATCCCTTATTGTAGTGGTAGCTAGGCAGCTGGATGTCACATGATAGGCTATAATATTTAACCAGACTTGGTAATTATTGGCTCATATATCCAAATACTCCCACATCATCAACCTCTACTCAACTTGAACAACTTATGCAGCATCTTGGTCCTTTTTTTTTTATTGTCCGTTTTGCTTCAGCCTCTCCAGCCGCTGGAGCAGAGCGTTCCCAAAGGCTTCTCTGTAACCTGGACTCAGCGTGTCCAGAAGCGAGTAAACAGTCTCGTGATACTGGGTGCTCAAATCCTCGTCCACTTCATCGAAGGCATAGCCCACCACCTGTTTTGGTAGAGGGATTTATTGTAAAACATGCATACAATGAGTAATAAAACAAAGAAATCACTTTGAGTGCAGTCTTACCCTTAGTCCTGCCTCTGTGAGCTCCAAACAATAGCGGTTTCCCTCTCTCGTTTCCACGTTTATGTGGGCCACATCTGACGCGCTGCTGAGACTTTGTGACACGTGCATGTCGGCGACAGCAAAAAGTACGTCATTGACCACTGCTTCTGCCTCCAATCTCATGTCCTTGACGTCACCGAGCACAACGCAGTCCTCGTCATACGAAGAGACGATGGACTCCTCGGGCTGGCAGTCTACCTCCATCCCCTGTAAAAGAACAACAATAACGTTATATTGACTGACTCAGCTGAAGTCCAGATGTTCCTGTGTATGCTGACTGGCACAATGATAGAAAGAGCTCTCCATGTCCACAATCACTGAGTGCACTTCAGAAACCCTGCAGCAAGCAGCTCTCTACTGCCATGGCAACAAGATACATTTTTATTGGACTACCTGATAAGTATTATCTATAATGAGACAGTAGTAAAGTCGTATAACCTACACCTGTAACATCTGGTCATAAAACTGTTAAAATAGGGTTGTGAATCAGCTGCAGTGACGGTGTATCACATGTTTCCGATGGGGCCATTAGCAAGAAGAAAAAAGGAGAACTGAAATATGCAACATGCATCTGACTGTTCTGTGACCATTCTTTTAAAGTGCAGAGTGGAGTGTATTTTTGTATTTAACATCCTTTATGAGTAGCTGTGTGAGAAAAGTTTAAACCAATTTAAGTTGAGAACTTGTTGGACCCACTTTAATATTCCATTAACTTCCTGAACTTAATGTAGTTTCACCAGTAAGATAACATGACACATGTGTCAAACAGATAAATAGGTATCTCTCAACGCTTCCTTCTTCCAAATTGGTTCAGTTGGTGCCTACTTAGTTTAGCCGTAATTCATCAGAGCACGAATCTCCAAAAAGTCCAATGTGTTCCCAGTGACGAAGACTAATGTTGTCTCAGCAATGCTGAGTTGGCTCAGTTTTTTTCCCTGTTTCAGCTTGGTCAGAGCAATAAAGAGCTGATACCCGAGCCCACTGCTATGGTAAGGTGAATTGGTTTTTGGTCTTGAAGTATCCTCCGAATATAACAGGCTGCTAAATGCCGACTAATAAATGGTGACCCGTGTATTCCATAAAAATAAACAACTCAAAATGACATCTGTTTAATTTCTACAAGTCCCCTATTTGTCCTCCTTAGCACTGTTGCATTTTTGTTAAACAAGTTGAATCTTGTTTTGTTCCATTTATGTCAAGGAGAATCACATTGTGCATTCCTGTATGAGCCTCTTTTCCTGCATGACAGCTGTAACCTGTTACTGCGCATCTGGCTGCGTCATCCTTCATTCGGTTGGCAGGATGACTTTAGGGGCAATGAGCCCTTGCTAATATAACCACTGATTGTGAAATATGCAGCAACCTTTACTTATCCTGTCCCTTCTATCTTGTTGACATCTATCTGATGTGGATTTAACGAGTAAAACACAGTGGATCCGTTATTTTTAATGGCAGAAGAAAGTATTATTATGGTTTGGTCCTTTGTATTGTATATTTAACCAACACACAGTGCCAGTAAAGCTGATTAGAATTAGACAGAGATATTAATAGACATTTTTAATTTCTCACATTTTCTAGACTGAACCCTTAAACAAATAGAAAGTTTAAATGATAGTTTAAGACCTATTTTGCACATATGCCTCCATTCAGTAGTGGAGGAAGTATTTAGATCCATCACTAAGCAAAAGCAGCAAAATATAATGAAACTAGCAGTGCACTCGGAGAGCGGCAGACCTCTGCCAAGGGAGGTTTCATGTAAGTCGCTAAAATGGAGTCGGGGACCCCCGGGGGTCCTTGAGGGGGTTCCAGTGGGTCCCCTATTTATCATTTTAACAATAATTTCATCAATAAGCAACACCATGACAGAATGTATGACTATTTTTGGTCATGGGTTTCATACACTTTCTGGAATAAAACATCTAAAAGCAAAAATCCTATCAGAAGGGGGACCCTGGGACAAAATCTTATCAAATAGGGGTTCAAATTTGTGTCAATTTAAGCGTCCCTGACGTGATAAAGTTTGGGAACCATTGGTTTAATCTATAAATCAATACTCTTACCGTAATGCCTATTTCTATCTTCAAATGTTTTCAGAAACATCTTGTAGTGTACCGTTTAGCTGTAAAATGAGAAAGTTTGTGACCCCGGCAGCTATGTTGAGATCTGTTGAGGAAATACCAAGCACCCCCCACCAGCCGGAGCACAGCCAATAGGAACGCTCTCTCTCTGAAATGACCTGTGATTGGCCAAAGTCTCCCGTCACAGGCTAGATGTTTTAAAGCCTGAAAACAGAGCCATGAGGAGGAGCAGAAGTCTAGTTTTCTCTCAGAACACTTGAATTACAATATGTTTAAAGGCTATTATGGATTTTTTGCCCAATGATGCTAAAAAAAAACATTCTGCCTACTGCAGGTTTAATGTTTACAATTAAAAACATGGAATTCACAGCGACATCTTGCGGACTCTTGCGGGTCGCCTATTTGTGTGGCTGGCTGACGCAAAATAGATACTCTCCAAACAGACATTATTAGTAATGAATCAATATGTGAGGTTAATGCAAATGTTATATTAGGCACCTCAACTCTAATGCATAGGCTCTTTGCAGGAGGAAATTGAGCTCCAGCCAACACGCACTTAGGAATGTTTTTCACTAAACACTTTAGGGGAAGTTGCAATAGCACAAGGCTTTCACAGTATTTTAGCATTTCAGGATTGTATTGGTCTGAATGATTGTATAAATGTAGGTGGTTGTCTTCTATGTTTTTTATATGTGTGCTTTTTATCTTTTGTCTGTTTTTAATGAGCACTGCACCGAAACAAATTCCAATCAACTGTGGGTTGACATGGCAATAAAAGTATTGATTGATTGATTGATTGATTGATTAATGGATATAACGTTATTAACGTTGGCTAGACTGATTACTGTAGCTCACTTAGATGGATACCATTTCCTACAAAATATAAAAAACTAAGCCCCATGCACTGCTAGCAAAGCAATGAACCACTCTGATGGTTTGATGATGTTCCTGTAATCATGTGTCTCACCTCTGCTGCTCTCTGATTGATCTTCCGGCTGCTTGTGGAAGCTTCCAGCCCGCTCAGAGCTCTGATGACTGACGGTAGGTAGATAACTGTTGAGCCTCAATGTGTGGGTAACAAGAGACTGAATCACATTAACCTGTTACACCTGTTTCTAGTTTAACTGTTTAAAGTGTCTAAAATAACAAAACCTAAAAGAAATCTTGACCCAACGAGTGTCCCATATGGTCAACACCACACAGATCCGCCATGTTATGACGTCATTCCCTAATCCCACTAGTGATGGGAATTCAGGCTCTTTTTAGTGAGCCGGTTCATTTGGCTCAGCTCACCAAGAAGAGCCGGATCTTTCGGCTCCCAAACGGCTCTTCATTTTACCACTTCTGCCTTTTTTATAATTCAGCCAAATTTAGCGTTGTTTTGACCTATGATTAGTGTGTGTGTGTATATATCACTTAAAGGGACTGTTTGGAACTTCTTACACGTATAAATCACCCAGGTCGGTGTCCCATGCGCTCGCGTCACGTATGCGCACTCGCGTATGCACGCTCGCATGTGGCTGGAGTCTCTGCTCCTCTGCCTGCCTGCCTTCACTCAGCTCGCTCCACCTCACGTGCATGTGCGCACACTACACACTGCAGAAGACTTCGTAGCTCTGAGAATATCTAGTAAATGTACAGTGGACGTTTGTGCAGAAATAAATGCTGCAGCTCCTCCAGACCAACAGAGGTTTTCCGTGTCTTGTGGAATGATGGGGCTCTGCAGCGAGAAACGTTATCATCCCTGACCGGGTGCCGGTGTCTCCCCTGTTCCCTCCACTCGCTGTCGGGAGGCTGAAGCAGGAAAAGCCAACAGTAGGATCAGCAGTGATTCATGAAGAAACCTTCGTCTGGTCAGCTAACATTACTGCCAAGCAGGTGAAATATAGAGTGATATTGTGGTTTTAGCTGACGTGTGTTGCCTCACTGTTTTGAGCGATGCTCGTTCATGTCTATGTAGAGCGAGCAAGCGTGAGCCCGACGCTGACTTTCGTTGACTTAACTGCCACAGGTGTCGCTGTTAACAAGCATCTCTGATTCTTACAAACAGTCCCTTGAATAAAAATAAAGAAAGAAAAAACAAACGTCTCTCGGATGGGAGCCGGCTCTTATCGTTCACTGAAAAGAGCCGGCTCTTTGAACCGGCTCGTTCTGGATGACCCATCCCTAAATCCCTCCCCGGTTAGTGTGTCTGCTCATGTTGGTCTCACTCAGATTGGTGCGGAGTCATGAAAGTGTTTGTAAACAACTCAGACACAAGGTAATTTAAACAGCTGCACTAACATCTCCAACTCTATTCTCTACTATATACTCTTGTGTATATGTGCAGGGTGTTTTCTTGTCAGTGTACATCTCACATAGATAGATAGATAACTTGAGATAAATGTTGTGTTTTTAAGAGTTAGCTTAGCCAGCTAGCCTGACGTTAGCCGGCTATGCTAATGTTGTCCTCACTCTGCAGACAGGAGGAGTTCATAGAGGCTGTAGCTAAACGTCGCTA
Source organism: Sebastiscus tertius (assembly GCA_916701665.1). Taxonomy (NCBI): domain Eukaryota; kingdom Metazoa; phylum Chordata; class Actinopteri; order Perciformes; family Sebastidae; genus Sebastiscus; species Sebastiscus tertius. The sequence continues at coordinate 98,839 of CAKAOH010039113.1, read as the reverse complement.
GCCTTGTTAGCCGGGTACTTAGCTGAATTACATGTCTTTGTCTAGCTAGCTCAACTCCTGTCTCTCCTGACTACCATGACAGCTGTGTTTCTAGTAAATACAGCTAAAGGTAGCTGTTTACTAGCTAGTCTTTGGCATGCTAACAGTGATTTCGCAAGGCTTGTTTACACTTGCTCTACTCAATAACACTAGACATTTAATGCTGCACTATATTTATAATGCTACTCTGGAGCAATTTAAAGCTGTCTCAGTCTTAAACTGACGCATTAATGAACCTTGTTGTGTTGTAAACATTGTGTGTCAAGTCTCATCAATCAATCAATCGGCATTTATTTATATATCCCTTTACAATAATCAAAAGGAACCCAAAGTGCTTTACATTAACATCAAGAAATAACAGGAATAAAAACATAACATATCATAAAATCATAAAAAGGTGCATAAAAAGCACAGGGCTACTAGGTATTAAAAGCCAATCTAAATAAAAAAAGTCTTGAGTTTAGATTTAAAAAGTACTAGGTCAGTGACAGTGCATATATCAGTCTCATGTTGTGTTAAGTGTCATATTACACCCATATGTGTGTCCTTCTATAGGAGCCACAAACTGGAGTCGGACCACATCTCCCTGAGTGTCAACACATCCTCCAAAGTGTCCCTGATCTTGGGATGTGAAGGGTGTTTGAGCTCACCACATGCCAATGTCTTTAAATCGACAGGATGACACACAACTGTAACACCAGTGATTGATTCAATAGCTGTCTTGAGTAGCTATAAGCATTCCTTGGTTGATCCCTTTCATTTCACCTGTGCACACTGTTCACCTATTGAGTTAAGATGCCTTGGCCATTCTCGGAGTCCATCAAGAAGCGGGCCTGCAGGTACCTCCTTCATCGGTACCTTGGCAACTTTCTGCAGGAGAAGCTGAGCTTGGATCAGCTCAGTTTAGACCTCTATCAAGGCACTGGATCACTTGCACAAGTGCCATTGGATAAATGGGTATGTGTAGTGTTGCCTTTGTGACACAAAGTTGTAGATGTGTGATTTGAAAAACAGAATCTGTATGATTTAAGAGAGGTTTCAGCATTATTTCTTGTTCCTCAGTCACTCAATGAGCTCCTGGAGACGGCAGATGCCCCCTTTGAGGTCATCGCAGGGTTCATCCAGACAATATCTCTAACCGTTCCATGGGCAGCGCTACTGCATGAAAACTGTGCCCTAGAGGTCAAGGGTTTGGAGATGGTGCTCAGACCAAGACCAAGAGTGGGTAAGGACAGGCTGCATTATATGCCACTATAACACCATCTTTGAAAACGGTTTTAGGTAGATGGAAATGTGTTGTCATTTTGTAATATGTTAAAAACTTGACAACTGATTTTACTGAAAAGTCAATGACTGTGTCACCGCTGGCTGTTCCTCCAGCATCTGGCACTGAGCCCATGTACTGGTCCAGTTTCATGACAAGCAGCATGCAGCTCGCCAAAGAATGTCTCAGCCAGAAACTCACCGACGATATGGGAGAGAGCTTCCAGCCATTTGAAGGATTAGAGAAGTTTGCAGAAACGATAGAAACAGGTACATTATGTCTTTACTGTTAGGCAACATTCAAAAAAGTTAACCAACCAAGTATTGTGTAAAGTAATTTCTTTTAATTTCCTATCTTGCAGTTCTGAGAAGAGTTAAAGTGACGTTTTTGGATACGGTTCTCAGAGTCGAACACATTCCAGAAAATTCTAAAACTGGAATCGCCCTGGAGGTTCGAATCAAAAAGTAAGTTTGGACAGTCAACGGGAAACTATTCTTAATATTTTCAACATCAGAATCTTTAAAAGATTTCATTCATTATTGATTTAATTTCTTAAATCTGAAATCTATAATCAATCAGAAAGGAAGCCACATAGATAAGGGGAAGAAGACAAAATACTTGTGAATATTTTATAAAATGTAGCTGTGGATAGAAAAAAGGCTGCAGCTAAATGTAGAGGTCCCTAATATGTAGTACATGTGATGCATTACTTACACTGTCATACTGCAGGTCCTTCTCAAGCTAATTGTGTTCTGCCGTTGCTTTCAGGATTGTTTACTACGATGAAACGGGCGAGGAGAGTTCAAGTGTGAATGTGCACCAGCCGACCACATTTGCACATAAAAACTTGCAGATGGAAGGCATCACCGTATTCTGGGATGAGTTCTCAGATGTGTCCCGTGCTGGTTGTAAATCTTCCCCCACTGCAACGGTTGGTGTAGTCTTTGGAATTTGGCATAAAAGTATATGTATGTATCAGCCTTTTAATAAATATATATCTCTTTATTTTGCAGGAAACTGAGCCAAAGCTCTCCCCTAGCTGGAATCCCAAAATAATATGTGAGCCTCATCCCCAGTTTACAGAGCCCGTATCCTCTACAACACCCTTTGAACCTGTGCAAGTCGGGAGCCTCGGTGGTAAAATCGAGTTGTCCCTCACTCTGAAAAACAACTTGGCTATGCCTGGAGCAAAGGTAAACTAAGCATTCTTAATTACAAAATATGATATATATATATTATGAACTAGGGGTAATTGCTATTAACCAGGGTGTTTTACATGCTTTGCTTTTCAGCTGGATGTTGTTGGACATATTGATACACTTATTATTCTGCTGTCCCCACGGCAAGTTCATCTTCTTCTGGACTTGTGTGGAGCTTTCTCTGGTGGAAGTGAGCACCCCTCTGTTGATAGATGATGGAGAACATTTGGATCAAACAGGGTAATAATATCATGAGTTACTAGGAAGTAGAGTGAATAGAGTATTTCTTGTTCTTTTGTGTGAAGGTGCACAGGAATGGGCTAAGGATAGAAAGAGCCGACCCATACAGCAAGAGGATGAGTATCGGCTCCATATGGAACTGAACCGCTGTCTGAAGAAGGATACCGCTGTGCCGGGAACGGACCCTGACCTCTTTGAGAGCCAGACCACCAGAACCGTGTCTAGTCGAGGTTGGACTGAAACGCCGACCCCTGACCCCTAAACCCCTGACCTTTCAGAGAAACCAGATGTCATGGTTGCATCTATCTAATGAAATGTCTTCTTTCTTTGTCCTTGCCTTTATTTTATTTTTTTAACAACCCATCTGTGGTTGGTATAGATGATGTGTTCTTCTCCATGGCAGACATGGACATGTCTCACAGCTTGTCATCCCTTCCTCCTCTGGGTGAACCACCCACCGTTGACTTGGATTTGTCACTGAATAGCAATTACTCTGCCTCACCAGGAGAATCTCCCTCTGGAATTGCAACAGTAAGTCTTCATCTCTTTGACTGCAGTCATAAAGACATATTAGATAGTGAATTAGGAGATATGTAAATGATTTGTGGGAGTGTTTATTTTGTGTGGTAAAATTCTCCCAAATGAACTGCTGTTGTTTAGGGCTGCAACTAACAATTATTTTGATTATTTTCTCGATTAATCAATTAGTAGTTTGGTCTATAAAATGTTAGAAAATGGTGAAAAATGTCAATCAGTGTTTCCCAAAGCCCAAGATGATGCCTCCAAAGTCTTGTTTTTCCCACAACTCAAAGATATTCAGTTTACTGTCATAGAGGAGTAAAGAAACCAGAAAATACTCACATTAAAGAAGCAAGAATTTCAACTGTTTTTTACTCAAACCGATAAATCGAATATCAGAATAGTTGGTGATTAATTTAATAGTTGACAACTAATGGATTGATTAACTTTTGCAGCTCTACTGTTGTTACATTATCTGCCATCATATCTGTGTTTGTAGGCTCTGTGGGATGATTACATGGATGTACCACGACAAAGAGAGAAGCAGACTACTGAAACTCCCATCCACTCGCGGGATTCACATCTCCCTCAAAAATTACTGAGACAGACTTGTAAGTATCACTATATATCTGTATATTTTTATATACTTTAACTACATTGAGCTATTAAATACTAGTCCCTCTGTGGTCATGTGCTTGAGAGAGGGAAAGGCATTTGCAGCTTTTCATTCCAAGCTGAGATTACATCAGCATTATCTTCCTGATTTATCTGTGGTTGTAGATATGATAATCGGTGAAAAGTGCTTGTCTCTTTGAAAACACACTAACACTCAGCCCTTTGTTGCACATGGTTATCATTTCACTCCATTGAAAATGAAGTATCTGTATGTATACCTGCTATTGTTATTTCAGCCCATCCATCCAAAACCCACGGTGATGAGTCGAGGCCAGAGCTGGTGTTAAGGTTGACACTGAGTAGCCTGGCTCTCTCCGTCCTCCACATCGACCCGCTGCCACCACCAGATGCCGCTCCCAGTCCCCTCGGGCCCATGGCTGCACACTTCTTCAGCATGGTGGGCCCAGGCCAGCTCGACCCAGCTGCTTTCCTTCAGTCTCGGACAGTGTTTAACCAGGCTTGCCCCCATGATCATCTCAGGTGCACTTTTCATTTTCACTAATTCCTTTTGTGCAAGGTTATACTTGATTTGATGTCTGGCTGATCTGGGCTTCTATTTGCAGGTTTGTGGGCCAGGGCCTGAAGATCAGTTATGAGCACTGTCAGGGATCCAGCCTGCGGAGTTTCAGTACGGACGTCTCCCTTAACCAGATGGAGTTTCTGGAGTGTCTCTTCCCCTCTGAGGCTGTCAGTGGTGGCTCCCAAAGAGGCATTCAGTACACTGAGGTTAGAGTTTCAAGCCTGATCTAAGCACATTTTGCACTGCACTGAGCTGCGGTCGATTAAACACTGCATATACATTCAGGACGCCTGAAAGTTACAGCTGGCATGACATTAAGAGTGTTCTCACTAGTTTTTCTGTCACACCTCAGCTCCTGACATTTGACACCGCAGCCAGTGCTGATGCATCACTCACCACCTGCCTTCACCTGCTTTACAAACAGGCTGAGCGCAGAGGCCCTCAGGTAACCACATTTATTAGTCCAATATGAAACCACAGCACTAACACTCAAAAGCATTATCTACGTCATTGTCCGGCTTCTACTCAGTCAAACTTTGGGTTCACTGTGCAGGGCGGCCAGGTTCGCCTTAGCACCATTCCCAGGAAAGCTGAGATCCAGGTGGAGCTGGGCCCCGTGCGCTCTGAGCTGGACATCAGCATCGTAGACCGCCTCAACTCATTGCTACAACCTCAGAAGCTGGCCACCACAGAGTTGATGGCATCCCACATGTACACATCCTATAATAAGCACGTCAGCTTGGTAAGGGCAGCCCAAGAACTACTAATTGAATATTTATGACTAGGAATATCTCAGATATTATTTTATGTCACAATGATAATGATTATTGTAGCCTACTGTCACACCTGGTCATGTAAATCTCAGCTGTCTTCAACTTGGATTAAAAAGGTTGCATATGTATAGGCTATCTAACATATCTTTTATCTAATTCTCTGTCTCTTTAAACTCATTTCACAGCATAAGGCCTTTACAGAGGTTTTCCTCGATGACAGCCATACTCCCACCAACTGTCATGTAACGCTGACTGTCAATGCCCCATTGCTGGGCCTTGCGATCCGCTTCCCCATCCCTGACCTGCGCTCAGATCAGGAGAGGGGCCCCTGGTTCAAGAAGTCCCTGCAGAAGGAAGTACTCTACCTGGAGCTGGAAGACCTGGAAGTGAAGACAGAGTTCATGGGAGGCAGTTCTCCTGAACAAACAAAAATGGAGCTTACTTTCAGGGAGCTTATTGGTACGTGATTGAAAAGAAAACACATCTAAAGCTCCCTCTGAAGATTTTTTTTTTATCTCTCTAACGGCTTTTTATCTTTTTCCTTTGCACAGGGAAGTTTCAGGAGGAGCCGGATCAACCAGCTGCCCGGTTCCTCAGAGTGTCCCACACCATGGACGGAGACATGACGACATCTGAAAGTGTCAAATTTGATTGGCCGAGGTAAGTTTACCTAACCAGCCTCAAACTGATCTGTCCATTCAAGGGACACCTCTCAGTGAATTGAATCTCTTTGAGCAGGGTTGTCCTGAAGATGAACCCCACTGCAGTCCACTCGATCCTTGAGCGGGTGACGGCTGAAGATGACGAAGGCGCTGAGGACCATTCCCTTGAAGAGGAAGAGGAGGAAGGGGCTGCCCATTCACTGAAGGATGTGTGTGACTTTGGGAAACCAGAGCCATCACCCTTTTCGTCACGAAGGGTTATGTATGAGAATGAAGAGGTGGGTCACGGCCAAATGGTCACATTCAACAAAAATATAAATATGTATTTTTATATTTCTTAGTGTTAAAGCACCTAGAGCAACTGCTAAATATATTGGCTTAGAAACTATCCACGTGTATGAATACCACATGATTGTTTTATGTTAGTTTGCTCTCTTTACAACTTATCAATCTCATGATATCATTGCACAGATATGCTTGATATTAGTAAAACACCCCAAACCTTCAATTACACTATAAAAAATATTGCAGCACACATATTTCCATATATTTTGAAAAGTTCCTTTTTAAATTTGCTTAATTAAATAATTGTTGCTACAGTTCTGATGATGGCATTGGCCCATTGGTTTGTGCAGGTGGATGCATTTGCATTCAGAAGCGAGGTCTTGCATCTATCTGATGCATTATATCGTATGACAGATGCATCATTATGCAAAGAGCAACATGAGCACTGCTTTGCATACCTAACCTGTTGACAGCAGGTGGGGACGAGCACATGTTTAGAAAATCTTTTTGTTTTGTTTCTTACTCCAGATGGTCATCCCTGGTGATGTTGCGGAGATGACAGAGTTCCAGGAAAAAACTATGAACAACTCTCGCTTCATCCTTGAGTTGTGTTTCCCCAATGTGCAAGTAGTGCTCCCCAGCAAGGCATTTTATGAGAAACTACACAACAGGTACTGAATTTGAAATATATGATGCAAAATGGCAGGACAAGTTTGTTAAAAAGTTTTGAGTTATACAGTAGAATCTGAAACTTTTCCATGTGTAGAAATGTGTTTTATAGCAGCTGAAAATCAACAGTTAATTAGTTGAAGCGGTTTTTTTGTTAGAATAGATGTTATATTTAGGTTGAGACAAGTCTTGTTGACAGCTGGCTATAATGTTGAAAATAATTGACTGTCAAAATTAAGTCATACCCGTGGAAGATATGATAAGATACTAAACCCCTACCAGTTCCATACATAAAATGTATATTCTCAATACTTTAGGATAAACAATGACCTGCTGCTGTGGGAGCCCACTGCTCCATCTCCAGTGGAGACGGTGGAAAGCATGCCGTATGGAGTTGGACTCTCTGTCGCCAGTCAGCTGATCAACACTTACTCCAAGGACAGCTTCAGCCAGTTCCGCTCTACTGGTCCCGAGGGTGAGACGACAAAAAAAACAAAACAAAAAACATTTCCCATGAATTTGCATTGGGTCAAACTCTTAGAATTGTAGTAGAAAGGTCTAATGTTTAAACAACCAGCAGCTCGCCACTTCATAGACATGCTTTGTGTTGTGCTTACAGAGGACAGTGGCTCAGAGGAGGAGACCATGCACTATTACTCTCCTTCATCTGACCTGGGCCTCAGGTCACGCAAGAAGAAAAAGCCCAAATCCCAGAGCAAGACCTCCCAGAGTCTGTTCTCTGTCATCATCAGTGTCAATCATGGTCTGGTGGCTCTTCAAACTAATGCTAAGGTAAACTCAGTCAGTTTATTCAGACATTCCTAATATCTTGTTCTATAGATAGTGGGATTGAGTTTCCATCTTTCTCCCAGAAGGAGGATAAAACTGTCCTGAAAAACAAACATGGCGAGTTCTGGCTGGAGGTGAAAAATGCGGTGCTGTTCAGTGTGACGCAGTACGAAGGCTATAAAGACCAACACTACATCTGCTTCCACACCAGTAATATCTGCATGTATCATCAAGGTAAACCATCTGCACATATTCACCATATTCTTCTGCTGTTGTTTGTATGTGATATTTGGTGATAATGTGATCTTGTGCCCCTTTCACTGATGTCTCGCTCTGTTAATCTGCTCAGGACTTGTGGATGGAGGCACCTCTGTGTCAGATGTCAAGTTGCCATGCAGGACACATCCCCACTGGTTAGAGCCAACCATCTACCAGTCCGAGACGTCTCCTGAGAGATCCTCAACACCCTCCGAGGGAATTGGTTTGGAGGCCCGCAGCATGGTGTCTGTTGCCGTCAAAATCTCATCGCAGAATGCGGAACGCAATGTCAAGGTAGATTAATCAAAACACTGGCAGGTAAAAGGCCAGGCTGGCTGGCAGAACAGCTTAAGATCACCTTGGTATTCTTCGTCTGTTGAGCTGTCAATGAGTTGTGAGCAGTTTCATAGAGTGATTTTCATATTGTTACCATTTGAATAGTTTTTAGAGGCCTAAAGATGTGAAACTACCCAGTATTTCACAAGAAAAAAAAGCAAAGATTATAGATAAATCAGGAAAAACTACAGAATTTTGTGTAGTAGAATTTTTCTTAAGACCTGTTTTATCCTGTTAATCAACTTGTGACCCCTTTACCCCCTGGAGGGATTGTTACCCCAGGTTAGGATGGAAGGTGGTTTAGTGTTTACAAGATGGACTAATGCCTCATTTCCACTGCCACTTTTTGGTACCAGGTCCTATTTCGTTTTCCACTGGGGATTGTACCCTCTCAGTGTAGGTGGGATTCACAGCTGATCGCAATAGCAACGCCACGTGAAACTGCCCTGACTTCACCTTCAACAAACACTCGTCGAATCCTTTAATAGGCAACCAAACAGAGGAACGTCTGCACTTCGTCAATTGTACACAAAAATTGCGACCGCTATTGACAGTAGCTTGGCTATGTAAAAATGGCAGGTTTGTGCATGATGTCCCATGCAAGTGACGATTCTCTCTGACCAATCAGTGCTTTACAGTGTTTTAACTCCACCTTCTAGTATCGGCTCAGCTCGCTTAGAACCTTGAGGTGGTACCAAAAAAAAAGTACCAGATGCTATCCACAACTTTTGCTAATGGAAAACCAAAAAAGAACAAAGCGAGTTGAGTAGAGCCGTGCCGTGCCACGCACGTGGAAATGCTGCATAAGACGGTCTTTTTTCCTGTAGATGGGGCTATTGTCAAACTGAATTATTTTTCATAATTGATGGTCCAACCCAAACCCTGACCATTATATATAAGGACATGGTAAATACCCATGTTTTCTAAGTGAGGCCTGTTGAGTTCTCACACCCATACCATAGTAATGGAATAATGGGCCACCGAGTCAACATTTTTTATGCTGGGAAACACCAGACATGATTATTGACGTTGATTATCGAATTATTCCTGAAATGACACCTGTGCAGTAGCATCTGTTTCATTCGGTCAGTGTTTCCCTTATTTGACAGAACTGGTGTTTGAAGTTCATCAGTAAGCTTGTTTTTTGTTTTCTCCTGACTGTGGTGATGTGTGCCTTTTTATGCAGGAATTTCTGGTTGCAGTTGGAGTGAGAGGAGCCACACTCCAGCACAGAGTGGTGCCTCCCAGTCTGGGCTGGTATGACCAGGTGGGCCAAAATAGAGCTACGACTGTTTTCTACACAATCTCTTTTATTCTTATGCTCAGAGAGCATTACATAAAAGCATACACTTGTAATCTTAATACCAATTTATGTGCAACAGATTGTTGACTTCCTGAATGTTTCTGATGAGCCTGTGTTGGGTTACGCCCCTCCTACGTCTGTCACCACTCTACATTTACACCTGTGGAGCTGCTCTCTGGACTACAGGTAAAATAGACTTCAGACCGCCCCACTAAATAATGAGTTATTTATTATCTGTGTGTGTATTGTGGTGGAATTCACAAAGAACGAGCTTGTCCTTAGAGTTATAGAGTTTTATTGCAATAAATGAGGTTCACAATTGCAGCTGGCTGGCAAGAGAGAGAGAGTAAACAAAGTTCACATAAAGATACTTAAACAAATTTTCACCCTTGGCAGGTGTCTGTAAACACCCCGTTTTATCTGTAGATGCAAAACATCATGTCTAGAGTGCCTCTTTCTGCCTCTGTGTGTTAGGAATTAATAGTTTAAGGCTGAACTCCATGACTTTGCTTCTCACCACACTGGCTTAGAGCTAGCCGAAGGCTGGATTCCATGAGAGGCAGAAATAGACAAGCTCAGTATAACATTATCATAAGTAAATAAGGCTTTAAACTGCCAATACAGTATTGTTTTGTTAAACAGAGTTTATTTCTGAATTGTGTTAATATAACTCTGACAATCCATTGCAAAAACATGTTTGGACAATACAGTATTCTAATTAGTTTTTCTCTTGGCAGACCCCTTTACCTGCCACTCAGATCACTGTTGGTTGTAGAGACTTTCAGCATCTCCAGCAGTGTCTCTTTAGACCACTCTTCCTCAACACTCAGGTATGAACGGGTTACTGGTTTTGCTGATATAAAAATTGAGAGATGTAAATGTGTATGAAATGTAAAGAAGAAGTTGTTTTTGCTGAGTATAATATGTTGTCTTCAGGATCATTTTGGACGAAGCGGCTCTGTTCCTCTCAGACAAGAGTAATGCCGTCTCTGTCAATCTAGCGCGAGGTAAGTTGACTTCAGTGAAGATTTTAACAAACTTCTTGAAATGTTTAAATGCCGCTTTGACCAATGTTCACTTTTGTTTTTTGTCACAGACTATGTCCAAGTGGTAGACATGGGAACATTGGAGCTGAGGATCACAGCTGTCAAACCTGGAGTGGATGGAAAGTTGGTAAGAGTTGTCTCTAAATGACGTTTATGTCTCCAAAATAAAGTTAAAAAATGTGCACATCATCTTTCACTCTCTCTTGGGTGACAGTCGGAGCCCAGATTTGAGCTGCGCTGTTCCAGCGACGTTATTCACATCAGAACGTGTTCAGACTCCTGCGCCGCCCTCATGAACCTTATCCAGTATGTCGCCAGCTACGGAGACTTACTGCCTCCTGCAGAACCAGTGGCCAAGCACAGCAGCACTACACAAAGAACAAAGGTCAGCAGGGACGCCAACACGAGCCAGTGTTACGTAGCTACAATAGCATTGAAAAACTCTACGGATCCCGCATGCTTAGTTTGTATTTTTGTACAGGCGGAGTTTCCTAGCCGGCCCACATCTCAGATGCCGTTACTCGCTGAGACTGAGCAGCAGATGTTGCAGGATCTGATGAGTGAAGCTATGGAGGAGACTGATGGGCAGCATGCACCAGGGCTGCAGCAGAATGGTGAAGACTTTGTTCAGTAAACATTAACATTGTAGCTCCATCAATGACATAACTGAACTAGATTTTCTACTTCTTCACACATCTATAGGTGCACACGAGGAGCGCAATCAAGACCATGATCCTCCTCGCTCAGACCTATTCTTGTTCCCGGATGAGAGTGGGAATTTCAACCAAGAGTCAAGCCCCACTTACCCCATGCTTCACTCTCCTCTCATCACTCCTGTTCCCACCCTGGCTCAAGAGACGGACGACTTTTGTATCCTGGAGACACCAGGTTCCAGAGGAGAGGTTAGGACATACTGTACTTGTTCACACAGTTATACGGCTGAAAATCTGTGTTGGCTCACTGAAAGCAATATGTGTTTCAGGATCTTGATCAGGAGCCAGTGGTAAAGCAGCTTACCTCAGATCCTGTGGAAATCAAAGATGATTACTTCAGTCAGCCTCTAGAAGGGAGCGATTCCAGGAGTGGAGCCATGAACTTTCCTATCCCGGAGGTTCGCTACCTCATCAAGGAGATCTCTGTCATCTGGCACCTCTATGGTGGGAAGGACTTTGGGAGTGCCAATTTCACAGCCTCTCCTGCTAGAAGCCGAGGGTGAGCTTTTAACTATGTAACTGTGAACACACTGTTTTAAATGTGCTCAAAGGGAAACAGACTTGTTTAATTTTTCTCCACCTTGCAGGTCTACACCCCATAGCTCGCCCTCTCAAACTCCAGTCAGGCAGGCCAAGGCTTCGGGACGGGCAGGAGGTGGAAGAGGAAGGAACCCTGACGTCCTGATGGAGATACAGCTCAGCAAGGTAAAGTTCCTGCTGCATAATATTTACTGATGCACGCTGGATGTAATGAATGAAACGCAGAAGAGGAACATCTGTCTCCAAAGTAAATCATCTGTTGAGTGTTTGATGGTTATATATTTGTGCTTTAGATCAGAAACCAATCAGAAAATAACTTTTTTTCTGTCATTCACAGCACTACGTTACTGCTCGCCCTCTCAATCTCTCTCTTATTCTCTCTTTTTAATGAGTCGGGAAGCTGACAGCAAAGCCTAACTTTACTTTCAATGTTATCTTCTCTGTTTATAAATGAAGCGATCCAATCACCGACCGTCACTCCTGTAAACTCCACCCCAAAAGTTCCGTTACTTTCAGAAAGTACTACCCCCGACCAGGGCCTTTTAGGAGGTAAAAAGTCCCCGGAAAATGTCCCCGGAACTTAATTAGGATCCCGGTCCCTGCGGTCAAAATGCAGTGACTTCCTCAAAAGGCTCCTAGTTCCGGGGGAAAGTTCCTGCGGTGGAAACAGGGCTTTAGTACTCTCAGACAGATCACATAAATACCTGCGGTCATTTCTCCACCATTCACCAGCTTTTCTTTTACTTTTTCCCAGGTGAGATTTCAGCATGAGGTGTACCCACAGACCCAAGTGGCTAGTGGACCAGCAACGGATCAGCCAGTCTCCCGGCAGGTGTTTGTCGTGCAGGACTTGGAGATTCGAGACAGACTGGCTACCTCACAGATGAACAAGTTCCTCTACTTGTATTCTAGCAAGGAAATGCCCAGAAAAGCCCATTCTAACATGGTGAGGAAGGAAACGCACTCACATTAACCCAGTCAAGTCTGGGCCTTGTTTAACGTATTGTGTGCTTTTGGTCTTAGTTGACAGTTAAGGCACTGCACATGTGTCCTGAGTCGGGCCAGGCTCCCCAGGAGTGCTGTTTGCGTGTTTCCCTGATGCCTCTTCGCCTCAATATCGATCAGGTAAAAGACTCTGTTACAGATGATTGTGTCAAAGATATGTATCAGCGTCCTCAGGAACCATTTAAGTGATAGCCTTGTTTTTGTTTATTTGAAGGATGCGCTGTTCTTCTTGAAGGACTTCTTCACCAGTCTTGCTACTGAAGTAGAGTTTTTCTCACCACCTGCTCAAGAAGGTAAAATTTATTCAAGCGTTTTAAACTAAAACATCATTTAACATAACCCTTGCTTTCAAATACTGGCTCCTAATATGATAATATTTTGTTTTGCAGTTGTCTGCGTTTCCACAAAAAAAGCATCTGCTCCAGAGATCTCCTGCAGCTTCTCCAAGCACGCTGGTGGCAGCCAGGACCCGGCCCCAATCATCTCAGTGCCTGCTCAGAGACGTTTGAGCCACAATGGCTTCTCCACATCTGGCAGGGAGGAAGTGACTGAAAGTGAAGCCTCTGCTCCTTCCTTCACAGACCAACCGATCTTCTTTAGGTCAGCGTTAAATAACTGAACTCTTCACCCTTTGAAGAAATAATTGAATTACTTGTGTTTTGGTAACGTTTTCTTTTCCTAACAGGGAGTTTCGTTTTACCTCTGAGGTTCCCATTCGCTTGGATTACCACGGGAAACATGTTGCAATGGAGCAGGTACATGGTCTAAGAGGGTTGTGTATTAATTCAACATTATTTAATTTATGCTTTGTGACTGATTTTATGACTTCTCTGTTTCAGGGAACGTTTGCAGGGATCATTATTGGGTTGACACAGCTCAATTGTTCAGAGCTGAAACTGAGGCGCTTGTGCTATAGACAAGGGTATGTTCATCTCAGTAATATCATATCAGACTGTGTTGCTTCTTATCTAATATCTTGGATTCAGCAAGTAATAGAGCTAATTCTTGCAGAGAACCAATAATCTTTCCCAGGAAGCTAACACTCTATACATCTGTATTTCAGATTATTAGGTGTGGATAAGCTGTTTTCCTATGCAATAAATGAGTGGTTAAATGACATAAAGAAGAACCAGCTTCCAGGACTACTGGGTGGTGTGGGACCTATTCACTCTCTGGTACAACTAGGTGAGTACAATACATGCTCTGAACTCAGTCACAGGCTTTTTGGTGTTATCAGATGGACTTACATTTCACCATGTGCTTTAATGTAGGCCTGCAACCAACGATTATTTTCATAGTCGATTAATCTGTCGATTATTTTCTCAATTAATCGATTAGTTGTTTGGTCTATAAAATGTCAGAAAATGGTGAAAAATGTCAATCAGTGTTTCCCAAAGCCCAAGATGATGTCCTCAAATGTCTTGTTTTGTCCACAACTCAAAGGTATTCAGTTTACTGTCATAGAGGAGTAAAGAAACCAGAAAATGTTCACATTTAAGAAGCTGGAATCAGAGAATTTTTTCTTACAAAAATAAATAATTCATGAGTTCATTAATAAAGTGCTGTGAAAGTAACTTAAAGTGTGTGTGAGCCTCCCCTCCTGATTCAGCTGTATCTCTCAGGTACACTATTCCCCGTTCTTAAGATGAATGTTCTGTTCAGTTCAGGGATTCAGGGACTTGGTCTGGCTCCCGATTGAGCAGTACAGGAAAGATGGTCGGATAGTCCGCGGGTTTCAGCGCGGCACCGCCTCCTTTGGAACTTCTACTGCTATGGCTGCTCTGGAGCTCACCAACAGGATGGTGCGGACCATCCAGGTAAACTCATCTTTCCACTGTTATTTACAGTTATTTACGCCTTCACGAGGCATCGGACTAAACTATTGTTGTGTGTCATTTTCAGGCAGCCGCTGAGACGGCCTATGACATGGTGTCTCCAGTGCCTGATGAGAGAGACACAAAGAGAATAAAACGGTTCTCCCATTACGGACTGGCTCATCAGCCCGTTGACCTGAGAGAAGGTGTAGCCAAAGCCTATACTGTTGTAAAAGAGGTAAACAAACCGTAAGCTTAATATTTTCACTTCAATTACATACATGGAACGAAACTGAGGATTTTGTGTTGTTTTCATCCTCAGGGCATCACAGACACAGCACTGACCATCTACGACACAGCCACCCGGGAGCACGAGCAGCGTGGGATGACGGGAGCGGTGGGTGGAGTTCTCCGCCAGCTGCCACCAGCAGTGGTAAAGCCACTCATTATGGCCACTGAAGCCACCTCCAATGTCTTGGGTGGAATGAGGAACCAGATTCACCCGGATGCACGCCAGGAGGAGTCTCAGAAATGGAGGCAGGGCGAGGAGTAATTCTTGTTGCCATACGGTACCTGAAACCATGACTGTGCAGAAGCAACCGCTAAAAAAAAAAAATGTGTTGGAAACTTTCTTCAGAGGAAGAGGAACATCTCAGATGCGCACATGCAGCCCTGGTGTAAATAAAATACTGTTCATCTCGTGGCAATTTGAGCTACTGTGATTCAGCTTGTCAGCTTACCGGTTCCCTCACAGTGCCTTCATGGTTGTCAGCATTGTCTAACTGTTAGTTTAATCAAAGGGATGTATGAAGAGTGATGAATTTGTGAGCACATATTGTCTTTATGTGGATTATGTTTTGTTGGAGGACAGACCACGGCATTATAAATATAAAAATCATAACAATGAAGAGATAGGCTGTTGTCTCATGAGGCGCAACATTTGCTTCATTCTCAAGCAGCTCTGTTTACAAGTTGTGTGTGGTTACGTTCTCCTATCCTACTTTAGTGTCAACAAACACTAATATTATAGGTGTAATGACCCTTAATTTATATAATGTACTGTATGTGGGCTATTTACTGTAAATATTCCTAATGTGTAACAATGCAAATACAAGAGAACAAGTATAAACTGAATGTGTTACAGCTGTGTTAAGTTCTGTTATCAGCACTTTTAAGTGATTCTAAGGGTTACTTATAGCTCAAATGAATGACCGATGGAAAGAGTACCCAAATTGTTGTAAAGTTTCACCATTTTATTTTGAGCCGTGATCAATGTTGTGTAAGTTTCACAAAAGCTGCTGCTCAGAAAAGCTGCTTTTAAAATTGGAAAACAGTTTCAAATGTTATATATTGTGTCAGTCTGCCGCTCACATTTTTAAATTGTTGGCACAAACTTGTACAAGAAAACTGTACTTATTCAAAATCTTGAAACAAAGTCTTAATATCCTGCACAATTGATTTTTTTTTTAAAGTATGTTTGAATATTGATATTTGGCGTGCTATGTTGTGTTGCAGGTATTTGATTTGCCCATTTTCTTGTTTATGTGGAAAGGATACTATTTCATGTACATAAGTGTACAGTTGAATTTGTATTAAAAGCATGAAAGGGAAATAAAAACAGTTAAATCCACCAGAGTAGAGTGTGGTTGGGTATGATTATTAGTTTCCATAACTGGATGGACTTGGTTTACCAGATTATGGGAAAAAAAGAAAAACTATCTTTTTCAACTTTCCATGGATTGATTTACTGTTTCATGTTTTTTTTTTCCGATGAAATGATTTTTGTACGTTTTTATTTTTATTTTTTAGTGCAAATCTTTTTATTGAATTTTTCAAAATATATAGAGTCCAAACAACATACCAAACAACATAAGGTGCACAGCATATCAAACAAGTACATAAGTAAATAAAATAATAAAAAAGTAAATACAACTAAGGTACAATACTAAAATAGCAATCATTTATACATCCATACTCGTGTGAATGTGAATGTGGAGAGCGTGTGTAAGTGTTTATTTTGATTTTTGTGTTTATCCTAAACAACACGTGTGTCGTGAAGAATTTTATTTTGAAATGTGTAAGCCTTTAAATCGGATGTTGACCATTTTGCCATGGAAACAGGAGGAAGAAGCACATTTTGACCATCTTGTAAAGCTTGTCATTATTCATTGTCTGCTAATCTTAACCCCTGTAGAAACTTTATGGCGATAGCGGACGTGTCTGCTGGTTTGAGTAGTTTATCTTTTGAGTCTGGACTGACTGAGGAGGAGAAGGAGTTACTTTACCTGCGTGCACGCTCGGCTGGACTGACGTTTTGCGGGTGCGCGCACGCAACTTTCCTGTGTAAACTCATCCACTCACTGAGGTAATTTATCTCTAGTAGGTTTATTTAAGGGCTTCAGAATAACTTTTACCCTGCTTTATCTTACTGTTTGAAGTCATTCTTTTTTTTTTAAACTCTTTTTTTATTTGAGAACAAAGAACATGAGGTCGTCATGGCCCAGCCAACATGGTTATGTGGGCCCCACATGGGTTATGCTGGGGGTACCT
Source organism: Sebastiscus tertius (assembly GCA_916701665.1). NCBI lineage: Eukaryota > Metazoa > Chordata > Actinopteri > Perciformes > Sebastidae > Sebastiscus > Sebastiscus tertius. Next base: position 81,640 of record CAKAOH010039113.1, on the reverse strand, counting down.
GGGGCCCACTTGGGTCAACTAAGTTGGGCTCCCCATGTGGGCTACCTGTGTAGGTCCTAGTTGGGTCACTACTGGGAAATTAGTGCATGGGGCCAACATGGACACTGTGGACAACTCAAATTCAGCCCATGTAGTCCCCATGTAGTACCCACATAGAACTTAAAGCTGGGACCAAGATGGGTCTTGGGTATGTTGCCCAGTTGGGGCCCACATAACACCCATTGTACTCCTGCATGGAATCCATGTGGGCAATTGACATTGAGTCATTATGGAAGCTGCGGACAATCCCATATAGGGCCCATTTTTCAGCCCATTTACTACCCACATGGACCCCACATACAGATGTTGGCTGGGGGGTATTACAATGTCAGATCACAGTACCTTTTTGTAAATACATCTTAATATACAATGTCACACTTCAATCAACGGTGTAAATACACAATCCATTTTTCCCAGGACTCAATACTTTTTTCCAATTCAAGCCTTAAAATAAATGTGAGTCTTTCCATACAATATATTTCATTTACAATACCCCGCCATTGGTCTAATATTGGAGGATCAGTCTGCAACCACTTTCGAGTTATGGCTTTCTTACTACATGCCAAAAGAATCTTTATTAAATATTTATCTTTGTGTAAAACAATTTCTGGTATTTTTACAAAGTATAGTGTAATGAATGAGTACTTTAACTTTATTCCCATTATTTTATGGATCTCAGTTGCCACCTCTTGCCAATATGATTGTATTTTAGGGTATGCCCAAAAAATATGGAAATGATCAGCCATTGAGGTTCCACGTTGCCTCCAACACAATGTTTGAAGTCATTCTGATTGATTAACATTTACAGATGTGTCATCAAAAAAGACACTGCCAACAGAGACTCGTTGGCATCAGGAGAAGACGGAGACCTCTGCGTTGGGATACTTGGGATGGGTCACATGGGGAAAAAGTTGCTGCTTTGCCTCCTTGAAAACTCTGGCATCAAACCATCACAGATTAAGATCTCCACTAGAAGACCAGAATCTGCAGGTACACTGATATAATAAGACAATTCAAGACAGAAATAGGAGTTGTTCTGATGCAGTGAAACTCACTAAATCAGATAGTGTAACACTGGAACTGCATTATGTTTTCTCTTCTGCAAGTGAAAAGGCCTGTGTTGTCATGTGCCAATAATTATGGCTGTGTATTGGCAAGAATCTGGCCATATGATTCGTATCATGATACAGGGGTTACGATTCAACATATTGTGATACTGTAAGCAATTTTTAAAACCGAATTTTAGGAAAACTGTCATAGTATAAATAACACACCGTCATATGCATGAAATATGAGTTAAAAAAGTTTACTTTTTCATGCAATCAGAACAGTGGGATCTATATTTGCATATTTCGCAGTCCTTGTAACATCCAACATCATAGCACTACTTTGAGAGGGCACATACACTGGGAGGGCGCATATATTTGCAAATAAAATAAAGTACTGACTGAGTTCATCTTAGCATGTTAACTATTAATCAAAAATCAAAACAGTGTTTTTGAGAATCGATATAGCATCACAAAACATAATATCGCGATACTCAATATTTTTGACACCAATACCAATAGTCCAAATCCTATACTGTCACAAAAAGTAGCATCTGACTACATCAGTGATGCAAGAGATTAATAAAAAATAATTTAGACATATTTTGGAGAATTGTTTATAAAACAGATACATGTATTTGTGTAAAGACTGAACTCAATTTCAGTGTTATGATTTTATACTTTGTATAACTTTCATATATATATAATATACATAATGCTTCAGTAAAGGTGTATGCATGGATCTCGATTCTCGACCTTTAAATCCAGACAAGAGGTTGTTGATTTAACTAAATTGCATCTTGAGCTTATGTCCTTGTATACTGAAAAAGTCATCCTGTCCTTATGTTTGCTGTTGCTTCCTTATTTCAGTGGAATTCATCCAGCCGGGAATTGAATGCTTCTTTGACAATCGCAGGATGGCAGCGTGGGCTGACGTCCTGTTCCTCTGCTGTCTGCCCTCTCACGTCCCCAAAGTCTGTGCTGATCTCCGCTCTCACCTGTCAAAGTGCTGCCTTGTGTACAGCTTCACCTCGGGTGTGCCTGTTACCAGGTACTCACACACTCACACACACATACAGCATTGTTGTATTTTCAGCCACTGAATTCCTGAATCTCTCTTTTGATCTTTTATTGCAGATTGGCACAGCTTCTTGGACACAACTTCATTCTCAAACCACAGTATGACTTTGTCGCTTGTGACACTGCAGACGTTTGGCTGTCCTGCACTCACCTGACCACAGCTTGGGCAGATCCTTTGCTGATAGATGCATCGTGTCCTCTTACAATGAGCGGTATATCATGTTTTATTATTGCAATTATGTTATATAAGATGTAAGGGAAAGAAATGAAATGAGGTGCAGTGAGGCTTCACCCTTGATTTGACATTGTATACATTAATTAAGTTGTATTTCTGTATAACTGTTTAAGCTGACTTGTAATTCCCATGTTTAGGTGGCATTTCTCTGAATCTGAACTGGGTGTGTGCAGTGTTGTACAGCCTGCTAAATATCTGCACCTCTGCCAGTGTGGAATCCAGTGATGCTCTCTCTCTTATCAACAGCATCCTTCAAGAGAAATGGCCCCACGCTGTGGAATTAAACGCACACAGTTTCATCAGTGCATCATATGCATCGTTTCTTCATCCTGAGGAGTGAGTGCAACACTTAGCCCAAAAATATATATATTTCTGTCATGGTTAACTTTCACATCTGTCCTGATTCAACCTTTTTTCCCCCACAAAAGGCCTTTTCCCTGGATTTCTCTCACTGATGTCCAGAGCAAGGAGACACCACTGTCGTGCTTTCTATCAAGCAGCAAATTTATGCAGCAGTGCATCTCTGCAGCATACAGACAGTTATTCTCTACTGATGCGTTTATAATGTAAAAAATGGCATCACAATCAATATTGAAAGAAAGGTACACAACATCAAGGGAATTTAAGGATGATAAAGAAAGAGAACAACAACAAAAAACACAACTAACCAATCGAACAAGCCCCCCACCCCTACCTTTGAAAAAAGATACACAACCTCAAGGGCATTTAAGGATGACGAAAAAATAAAACAATAAATAAAAAAAAGGTAAATAGATAAATTAGATTATATAAATCTAAATGAAATAAAATTAATAAATACCTTCAAATAAAATATATATACATAAATTGTGTTCCTTATGTTGCACATTTTGCACATATTGTATATAAAAATTTTACTTGAAGGTATTTATCTATTAATTTTATTTCATTTAGATTTATATAATTTAATTTATCTATTTACCTATATATATATATATATAAACATAAATAATAATTAAAAAAAAATGTAAAACTTAACTATATTCTCTAAGGATGTCCATCACAGATGTAAATTGTGTTCCTTATGTTGCACATTTTGTTTTGAAAATTATAATGTAACATATATATAAGATTACATTTCAATAAATAGGCCTTAACAGTGTGTTTTGTGCAGATATTGTGTTTTTAATATTTTTGTATTTCATGCATGATCTGTATGGTAAATATGTGAAAAAGCAATACCTTATAAAATGTCTTCTGTAATAGGCTATGATGCATTATGAGCAATAACATCTCGATGCTGAAGATTCGTAGATTTTCGTCATCACTCGGGAAAACAAGGAAGTGTCAAAAAAGTGTTTTTTCCTGTCAAGCAGCAGCAGCAGCAGCAGCGTGGAGAGACGAGAGAGACCGTTACATGATAGCAGCGACATGGAAGAACATTTCCTGAAGGTCTGAGTTGGACTCAAGTAAATAATCCTATCGCGTCATCAGACTATCAGCGTTACATCGTGGTAAGACAGAGCCCGATGTGTCAGGCAGCTTCTCCGGCTGCACTTTCTCTGCTCTGCTCGGTAGCTATCAGGAGCTAACCAGCTAGCAGGAGCTAACCAACTATTCATGAGCTAACCAGCTAGCCATGAGCTAACCAGCTAGCAGGAGCTAACCAACTATTCATGAGCTAACCAACTATTCATGAGCTAACCAGCTAGTCATGAGCTAACCAACTATTCATGAGCTAACCAGCTAGCCATGAGCTAACCAGCTAGCCATAAGCTAACCAGCTAGCCATGAGCTAACCAGCTATTCATGAGCTAACCAGCTAGCATGAGCTAACCAGTTAGCATGAACTAACCAGTTTGCCATGAGCTAACCAGCTAGCCATGAGCTAACCAGCCAGCAGGAGCTAACCAGCTAGCTATGGGCAAACCAGCTAGCCATGAGCTAGCCATGAGCTAACCAGCTAGCTTGAGCTAACCAGCTAACCATGAACTAACCAGCTAATAATAATGTCAGTTTATGAAGATGATGTTAGGGTGGCTAGTAAAGCCTCACATATACTAACATTACACAGTTCACTCTTATAGTTTCAGTTATTAATTCACCAGGTTGTACTGTGGTTAATATGGTCCATGAATGTATAAAATCAGTTTGTTTAGTTAGCTTCTCCAGCCAGTGTTAGGAGGCTATAGCTTCAGTGTTGTCATCTCTCCCTCCCTCCCTCCCTGTGGTTGAGAGGGGCGGGGTTTCATCTTTTCCAGCCACGCAGACTGAGGTGTTTGTCTTGTCCTTTACAGCCATGGAGAGATTAGAAGCCACATCAGAGCTCCAGTCACGGTTGTCATCCCTCTCCTTCTCCTCGTTCCCCGGAATAACATCCAAGCAGAGCGACATCAGACCACTGGACAGGTAGGTAAGCCTGTTGCTGCAGAAAGTGCTGCTTGTAAAAGCTGCTGTAAGGAATACTTCTTGCATCCTAATGTATTCACTGTTGAAATATTGTGATTGTGCTGCTCTTCAGGCTCCAGAATACAGACCTTTCACAGAGCTGCACCCAATCCACAAACCAAGCTGATATGGATGAAACCAAGGAGGATTCAGGGCAACAGTCTGAGGTATTTCATATTTAAAGAATTCAATGAGTGACAATAAACAGGGAAGTGCAATATAATGTAATTTCTCAGCTATAACAAAGTCTTTTGTGTGTGCATTTTGAGGGTAATGCAGTGGCCTCAGCAGAGGCGGCCCTGGGGGAAGGAGGCGAGGAGAGCAGCAGCGCTGGGAGCTGTCAGCTCTCTACTGAGATTAAAGGTGAGGACCTGCGGAGTATGACTGCTGCTTTGTTTTGTTTCATACATTTTTCTCTCAGTGTAATACAAGCTCTAAAAATCTAAAGGTTTATCTAAGATGGGATAAATAATTATCAGAGTTGCTGTTATGCTCTTTGTGGACACATTGCCATTTGTTCCTTCCTGATGGCAGCCCAGATGCCACCCCTGAAACCCCCAACAACATGGACATCTGCTGCGCTGAAGGAGCTCAAGGCAAAGCTTCGAACGGAGGATGACAGCATGGTGACGGTGTACCGAGGCGACATCATGACAGTTCACGTGCCCACTGTCCCCGAGGCCAAAAAAGTGTGCTGGGAGTTTGCTACAGACGGTTACGACATCGGATTTGGTATATATTTTGACTGGACTCCCGTCACCAGCCGGTCTATCACTGTGCACATCAGCGAGTCAAGTGATGACGAAGACGAAGAGGAGGAGCTGGAAGGTCAGTTAGTGTTTGCAATTTATAATGTAAAGCGGCCTAAATTTAGCTCACGCAAACCTTGTTCACTGGATGTCTCAATTATGCATAAAACACATCAGTCATTCTGTATCTACGATGCACAGCCCTAATTGCGTTTTTATGTTTTCCTCCAGCTAGGATCTGAGGCAGCGTGTTGACTTTGTGGTTTATGTGATTCCTGTTGCAGGGCCCGTCACTAACGGAGACGTTGAGAAGGGCTCCAAGACTCAAACCAACTCAAACTTGGCTGAAATCTTACCTGTGTACCGCCAGGACAGTCACACATCTGTCCAGGGGGGGAGCCACGACTTTCCAGGTGAAGGCACTTACCTCCTGAAGTTTGACAACTCCTACTCACTATGGCGAAATAAAACTCTTTACTACAGAGTTTATTACAGTGCCTGAGATGCCAGTTTATGAATGTATCATTTACAGAAGAATACTACTCTTAAGAACGATGGACTATTTTTGATTTTGGAAAAAGATGAAATTATAATATAGGTTAAATATAAGCATATCTATTTTTTAGCACTATCAGCTTGTGTTGCCACATGTTGAATTGACGATCAGATAGTTCTGAATGCAACATTTGCTCCAATGTCTTGCTGATAGATATTTGAAGAAGCCTTCCATATGTGCCATGTTCCCATGTTTGCACTGTGCTATTTGGTCAAGTGCCCGTCATAAAACATATATTGTCTTCAGCTGTAACATTTCTATGGTAGCAGTGATCAGGGAACACCTGCACAGAATCTGTTTCACCAGGCCAGGTGCTTAATCATCAGTGCTCTAAAGAAATTGAGCTTTCTGTCGGTGTGTGTGTGTGCGTACTGTAAACGTACACCTTCTATGATTATGTTGAGTTGTTGTTACGTGTATTTATCCTTCTGCTTTGTATTGTAACTTATTTTTTTATCTGTGTTCAGTTTTATCACGTGATAATGGAGAATATAATTATATATTATACAAATACAAATTCTGTGCACAGAGCTGTCTACTGTCATAGTGGTGTGTCGGTAAAAGATATAAGTTGAATGTACTGAAGCAACAGTTTTCCAGAGTGTGCTTTTTATGACACAAATAAAAGCCATCCCTTATCACATGCTCTTATTATGTAATATAGATTCAATATTTACATTTGCCCCCACTCAACTTTAATTTGCTGTTTCGGAGGTAGGGAGCGGTTGTAATATTTCAGCTAAATGTATTTTGTGCGCAGGTCTATGGAAGTAAAGGTCAGTGTGTTTGTTTCTCTGTGCGTTCAGCAGCATACTTTTTTTTGATTGTGTTGTCTTGCTCCATCCTGTTTCTGTTAAAAATCGATGCTTCTACCACACTCGCTTGTGCGCATGTTCCCAAAGATGTCACACACCGGTTTAAAGCTTCCCATGTTTGCTGTACTGTACCTTTACTGTAAGTTATGACATTCCTTGACTTTATATTCCATAATAAAGAGAAGATTGACTATTTTTTCGTGATTCATTTGGGAATTGGATCACTCATATGAACACTGATTAGTAGACGATGGTTTGGAAATTGAAGAGCAGGTAAACGTTGCTACTAGATGTCATTAAGACAGCTGGTGTGTGTAGTTCCTCAACTGAACCTGTCCCGAGACGCCATCATTTCATAACAGTCTCACTGCTGATCCAGGATTAGAAAGCCCCTTCAGGATGCTCCCCTGTGTTTCCATTAAAATGTGGCATTAGGGGATTGATGTAATTGTTAGGTGCTGATGAGGTGCTGATGAAACCAGGTTTTATTTTCAGCTCTCCCTAAAAGCCAATCAGACTCCAGAGATACATCTATTGTCCCTCACGTGTTACTGGATTTCTAAAAAGCAGTAGGAAAAAATATTCTTTAATTGTTCTTAAATGATGCCACCACAAGTATTACAAAATATATATTCAATTAGATGCTGATGATGATTGTTGATTTGATTATTTCAAAAGGCATGGACAGGAGATATGCAGTAACTTATTAAATTGAATCTTGATACTTTTTGCAGATATATTTTTTCCCATATGTACGCTGTTATTATCTACACCTGTGCAACCAGCACAATCTAATACATGGATTTTTAAAATTGATTTATGCAATGTTTATACTCTGAAGGCATATTTGAGACTGCAGTTTGAGGTGTTGTTGTATTGACCTGCATTATAATGAAGGTGTTTTCAGTGTCTTGTCCACCCCCATTACATGCTGTACATGAGGGAGGCAGAATAACAACATAAACCAATACAACACCACCCTAACCACTATGGAGTCCTGAACATGACAACATGTAAAAGGTTATTACAAAAATATTATTGAATACACTAATAATTAATATTGTTAAAAAAAAATAAATGAGCCTTATATTGTTTCTTTAACCACCAATCATTTGCAATAAACTTTTTTTTTATTCCTTTAGCAACAATTAGTGATTAAATAAATTAACCACAGCCTCAAAAATCACCATAGAAGTTAATAAACATCTCTCTATGGCCAACCATAAACTGAACATTGCAAGATTTTTTTTTTTTCCAAATATAGCTGTGATCTGTGTTTTTTCCTCAGATAAATAAAAGGTTGAGAGTGATCTACTGCTAAAAATAAACTCTGGCTGCTTTCAGTAATTCCACTTAACTCTGCTTCTGGTTTAGTGTGAGGCAAGCCATCCCTTATGAAAAAGTAGTATAGTTCAAGTTTATTTTATGAAGTATACTTAAGTAAAGTTCAAGTATATTTACCCCAAGTATACTTTATGTAGTAAGTATACTTATACCAATACACTTGCAAGTGTACTACTTCAGTACTTATTGGGACTGAATTGGCCCGCTTTTTAGTTTATAAAAGTATACTTTTAAGTATATACTTCAAGTGTAAGAATAGTAAACATTGAGTACACAACTAGTTTACATCTGAGTTGTATTTTGAACTGCAACTATACTATGAACTATACTCCAACTGAAAAGGTATACTGTTAGGTACACTAAATTTGAGGACATTTGGAAGGAGTGGAAAAAGTATATTTCCCCAAAACACCCTTCTTTTGTTTAATTTTTCTTTTTTCTAAATGTAATTTTTTATTATTAGTATTATTTATTTGATCTTATTTCACATGAAAAGCCCCCCATGTTCTATTTGTGTGTTTTATAATTTCATTGTAAAAAAGTGGAAATGTTGGTTCACTTCATATTTCTATCTAATTAAGTATGTTTATGTTTAATGTCTGAGTAAAACCAAATAAAGTTAAAACAAAATGAAAAAAAAGAAAAAGTTTCTAAAACATGCTTTTTTACCTTTTTACTATTTAAGAAATTCGAGCATACAAATAGTGCATCGTTACAAAAAGAGCTGTTCAGTAACACCTAGCCAAACACTGCAAGTGATTTTGGTAATTAACTAATTAATTAATTGTGCTGCGGTCTCAGGTGTGCGTTTTCACAGCGGCCTCGAGCTCCAATCAGCCAATCAGAAGTGATTACCGGAGCCAGCATGTTTAACTAACTTCTCTTTGAGGCGACCTGAAACAACAACATGGGGAGGCTGAATTTCTATGTGCTTTGGTCTCTATGTGACGCTCCCAGACAGTTCATCAGGTAGGCCTTTTTTTTTTTGGAAACCTACATTCATTAATATTCACATTAAAACAACAATTCAAACATGTGCAAATCCGCAGCAAAGCCAACCGAAGTCGCTTTCAAGTGCACATCCCACTGCCTCTCCCCACGCACCTGGTCATCTTTGGTCTGGGTGAATGGAAAAGCAGCGAGACAACAATCTCAGTAGATGTTCTGGTCAGTGCAGAAGTACCGGCCCAGAAAATTGGGACTCTGTCAGCTCAAGCAAGGTATGCGGAGGAAAAGGAATTAGCTATTTTTATAACACAAAAAACTCTAAGTAAAAATGGACTTTGAACTCAGGTGCCTGACCTGGGAGGGTGACTGGAGCCCTGACATGGTCACAGTGGCAGCAGAGAGAGGCAGGAGAGGAGTTTATGGCAAGATTGTGCTCACAGTGTGTGGAGAGGTTTGTATTAACTGTCCCCAAGTTAATGTTCTACATAAGGAAAACAGCCATACGACCTGACAATGACACTGTTTTGTCTTATGCAAAGACTTGTGACCAGCCACAGGAGGATAAAACCGGTGTCTTCAGCAGCACTCCTCTGGTTCAAAGGAAATGTCTGTTCCCAGAACAGCACAATGCCATTGATCTGTCTTGCACATTACAGCAAAGCGCTGCAAATGAAACGGTGAGGTGAACAGGGTTTAAATTGTTTTGCAGTTATCTACGCTTGTTGCAACATTTTTCGTTCTTGTCCTGTCTTGCAGATAACTCCCAACTCCTCACATTTGGGTGATAGTGTTTGCTTTTCTGATATTCAAGTGAATAAAATTGACACCAGTGATTCCACTATGGGAAATAATAAACCCCGGGTTTGGCCTACGGTAAGAGTCCATGCTTAAGAATATTGTCTGCATATAAAGTAAGGGACTTATTGTGTGATATACTCTGAAAGGATAAGACACCCAGACGGACAGTTATTAGTAAGAGAGGCCGCCTGACGTGGAGCTCTGAGGACATGGACAGTCTCACACAGGACATAAACCAGGCATCAACCCCCAAGAAAATGAGGCTGTCCAGGTTGAACAGCAGAGAGGAGATGACAGTGCAGATAAAGAATGCGAACAGAGAAGGTCAGAAAACTTTAACACATCTCATCTGGTCACATCTGAATGCACAAAATGGGTTTTGACAGAGCTGGTGATTTAGTTTCAGTGTCTCCATCGAATCGCTGGAGCCATACGATGTGTCTGAGTGACCCTGACACGGCTGTCCTCATCGGAGGGGAGATGGCAGATCATAACTACTGCAAGGACTCGCTGTGGAAGCTTGAGTTAGGTCAGTGGAGTTTGGTTCACTTGTGGATATATATTGCTTACTACAACCAAAGGAGGAATTAAGACACACTAGGAAGCCACAAAATATTTGCCCGTTGAGTGCATTTTTACTGAACATGTGTTTTTCTACATTTAGTTTCCTTCTTGACCTCTTTTTCCAGACAATGACTTCTGGTTCCCCATGAACTCCTCTGCCTCTGGACCCGTACCACCTTGTGCCCGAGGACACTCTGCCACCTTTGACCCAGACTCTAAGTCGGTCTTTGTTTATGGTGGCCTGAGGGAGGGTCAGCGCTACAGCGAGCTGTACATCCTCAATACCCTGACCTGGAAGTGGAAGCTTGTCACTGTGGGTTTGTTGCAAGTTACTAACATGTTGTAGTTTTCTTATCAAATACTCAAGCAGAGTTACAGGAAATGTTTTCTTTTGGTTTGTTTTTGTGGATCTACCCCCTCTCCCCCCCTTTAGGCAAAAGGGAATGTCCCAAATTTGGCATATCATTCTGCAGCCTTTTATAAGAAAGAGCTTTTTGTCTTCGGTGGAGTTCAGCCGAGCCATTCTTCTGAGGATAAATCCTGCAGTAATGCTCTGTACATCTTCAACCCGGAGTTTGAACTCTGGTACCAGCCGATTGTGGAGGGGGACAGACCTCTGCCTCGGTTTGGGTCAGTCTACGGTGAATTCGCTGTCATCCAAATACTGTTTAATTTTCCTTAAATATTGATGCAATGCTTATGTTTGTATCATACAGACACTCAGCCACACTGATGTCACAGAAGTTGATCATATTTGGTGGACGGAAGACTGCTACCTACCTTAATGATCTCCATGTTTTAGATCTGGGTAAGATGAAGATTCAGTGGCTGCATTATAGGCTACAACTTTGTGTCCAGGTTTAGACTGATATTTCTTTTTTTTTTCTGTCTGAGTGAAGGATTCATGGAGTACACAGCTGTGAAGTGTGGGAACATGCCACCGCTGCCTCGAGGGTGAGTACAGCACTAATCAACCTTGAGAAATGTCATCAATGCAGCCATCTGTTTTTTATATTTTTAGTGTCTTTTGACAGATGCATTTGAATTTAATGTGTTTTAACTAGAGATGTACCGATCCAACTTCTTCAGTCCAGATACTGATGGCAATACCTAGGCTTTGGGGTATCGGCCGATACCGATCCGATACCAGTGTTTAATTAATAAGCTGTATGCCTCACTGTGTGGAAGTGACTGAGATCATTCTTTTACAGTTTAAGTGTAAACCTTTTAATGCAGCAAAAAATTGGTAAAAACTTAAGTTAAAAATAACTAACTAAAATTCCAGTATATAATGTGTATAAGTATAGTACATAAACATACAATTTCATTGAATAGATCGGCCCAATTGTCACCGATACCCGATCCAGCTATTTGAGTCAGTATCGGCCCGATATCCAATCTAGTATCAGTGTATCCCTAGTTTTAACCCAAAATGTCATCTCTAGTGACAAAATACCATGTTTATGCATCATTTTTAGTTTTTTTTTTTTTTTTTAGCTCAATATGAAATAATAACATTAAGTGTTTTAAATATTGTGTAGACACTGTCTTAATGGACAATAATGGTACACATCGTCTTTGCCTGTACATGGACAGGTTTCATGCAGCTCTACCAGTTTCAGACAACAGGATTTTAGTCAGTGGAGGTTGCAGTGCAATTGGAGCCCTGCAGGATGTGCACATTTTCAACACTGGTGAGTACGTCATTTGTGCCACTTCAATCTGATTTTATATAATAAATTGTCAGTGTATGTTAGTCCATAACAAGGTAGGTGTCAGACATGGGAATTGACTTTGAGTCACCCTGATCCAATGTGTCACAAATCAGCTGTTGTGTTCAGTGAATCCTCCCTGCTTTGATTTCTCCTCAGACACCAACATGTGGAGCTCAGTGGCGTCTCCTCTGCTTTGCTCGAAGCCTCGTGCAGGACACAGCATGATAAACTTGGGCTGCTGCATCCTGACAGATGCAGAGAAGCATGAACAGGGTGAAAATGTCAGTGTCCACTGCACATTGCTGGTGTTTGGTGGCTCCGACTGCTCCGGTACCTTCTACAACGACACAGTAAAGTTCACAGTGGAGATTCCTGGTGACAAGTGATGGGAAGTAATCCATTCAGGACAATTGTTTGTTTTTTTTAAATCATTTTGAAACAGTCGATGATGCTGTGATCTGTCTGACAGAAAAATAACAGTATCATCAAGTGCTGTAAAAGTTATATTAGTTGTCTTTAAATGTTATCTAATTTTTGCATGATGTATTCTGCAACTTCGACTTTATTGTCGCTTCCTTTTTGAGTCTCTTTAATAACCCTCCATACTTTCTCCACACAGGCAATATGCTATAAGCAGTGAGCTCAGCGGTTTTGCACTTTGCATAACAAATCTCTGCTCTGCATGTTTTAACCATTACTTTATGTCCTCTACCTTGTCCCCACATATCAGTATGTATTTGAGAGTATGAAGTCCAAATGTATATCAAAATGGCAATAAATATTTTTAACTGAACGTTTCCTTGTTAATTAAAGTAAAGACACTAAAACAGGATTACTTTCAAAGCATTTTATTTTATAATGTACAGAGTTGCATGGCTGTTTCTAAAGCTGCAGAGTTGTTTTTCTATGCACGCAGATCGGCAGGTGTGTCTGGCTGACAAGACGGGTTGCTCACTTTGAAAGCTTCAATTTCAAGTAAGGTTTGATTTAACCTTTTGATAGTTGGATACTGCTCGACATCCACTTTGAACCTGTAGAGATTAAAGACATAGAAGGGGTCATGCTTCTCTCTGTAAGGTGTTTTAAAGTTCAGCAGGTTGGGCAAAGCGGGTGGTTTCATGTAAACAAAAAAATGCCATGACATTCGTGTTGATCTCTTCTTGTTCAGGGTGACTAAGTGTTAATGTGGTATTTATTTTGCAGTCTTTCATGAAATGTCTGATCACATACCTCTCTGCATTGTAGACTTGTGGGACCAGACAGATGTCTGCCATGGATATCTAAAAGGTAAGCAATGAGTCAGATTTAAAAAGTCTCTGCTGTAAATCACACAGGTGTCATGCTTAAATATGGTCATGCCTCTTACCTCATCGCCAACACAATATTTCCCTGCTGTTTGCACCAGAATGGGCTCAAGAGCTGGAAGAGAAAGGTGCACAAATTGTAAAGGAAATCAAACGATTAAGTCTTAAAATCAAACTGGATGTTTAGTAGGTAGAGAAGACGGGCTTCCACCTACCTTGAAAGCCGCGATCAATGAAGTGCTGAGCCCACTGCACCTTTTCTGCTCCGATTTTCTGAATCACGTACAAATTCTGAAACATCCAGGAATTATTATTGTGAAGAAGGTACATGTGTCAAGACTGTATTTTTGTATCCTATCACACCTGAACTTGCAACCCAACGCCTGTTTTGAACGGTTTGACTCTGTGCTGTTCTCACCTGCAGAGGCTGTATTCCAGAGGCAATGAGATCACTTATCATCCGAACCTGGGCACGTTTCTTTGGGTCGGCTGGGAGAAGCCGAGGCCCTGGCCTGGTCTCATCGATGTACTGGATCACTGCCAGCTGTGTGGGCAAGAAACCATTTTCAGTATTCAAGTTGGTTAACTAAAATATATTTTTTATAGGATCACATGGGTGAAGAGTTTTGAGACTCACGGACTGAGAAAGGGTGATGCCATCCATTTCAACTGCAGGTACTTGTTGCATGGGGTTTAATGTCTTGTACTGTTCAGTAAGCTTGAGCACATGGAGAACTGTTGTTAGACTAACACAGGATTTGCATTGACTGCATCACGTTAATTATCATGTGCAGCATGACAAGTCTGCATTGATATTGAGCCTGTGAATCTATACTGTACCTGCTGACCTCCCTCTTTGATTAGATTGACTGGAACCTGGTCATATTCAATACCTTTGAGAGCAAACGCTGGTGCACGAAAAGCAAATTATCAAATTGTTTACATTGAAATGCTTTAAAGTAGTCAAAATGCTGTGTCCAAATGCATGATTTACCAATGCGAACCCTCCAGGAGCAGGAACTTCTGAAGTATCCATGAAGAACAGGCTACATAGAAAAACAGAAAACATTCAGTCCATTTGAAAAAAGCATCACATATCCCCTGGATATAATTAACTTTTCTTGTGCTAACTGGTTCACCTTGGTTTGAGTTGCCATAGCTGTTTGGCTCCAGTTTTTAGACTGAATCAACAATTGCAGACAGTTTTTCTACAGTTAAACATCATCCCGCAGCAGCCAATAGGATGTGCTCCTAAAAAACCCTCCTACCCACTCTTTGGTCCATGACTAAGCAATAGCTGTCCACATTAGGTGCACACACACACACTTAGCAAACAATGTTATTACAGTACCTTGGTGAGGCAAACTAAGGACAAGTGCATTGTTGTGGCTGTGATAAGGTTTTTTATGTTTGCTGCTTGCTCTAAAAGAAGTCGATTATGTCCTGCACATTGCACAGCAAAGTCCCTGTCTTCTACGTTGATTTAATATTGTAAAATGGACATAGCTTTGCGAGGAGACAACCCTCTCAGCCTCCATAAAGCTATGGTTCTAGCAAGAATAGAATAACATCCAATGACTGGTCGAGTTCCACAGCTGGAGGCGGGATCATCTAAAACCTCGACTAGCGATTGGCTAGAACGCGCCCACAGTTGACCAATCAGGCTGCGTTCTTCAAAGGCAGTGCGACCACGGAGCCAATAGGAAGCCTCAGATTTTCCTTAGAGCCCGCCCACAGGTGATACGTCTCTGTGAGGGAGGAAGCTTGATGTTGTCTTCAGCTGGCCACCGTCCTACCTGCAGAGTTTGGGGAAAAATCAAGTGCACAGTTGCATTTCCACCATGGCGACAACAGCATTAAGATCAGTGCTAAAGGCAAAGGTAAGATTTGAGAAGTTTTACAGCTTTAAAATGCTGCAAATGACGCAGGCAGGTTGACAGCTCACATTGTTTACTAAGTGCAAAGTGTCATGTGATGCAGGATTTAAGTCTGGGTTCCTTTTATAGACTGATTTATTTCTCACAGATGGGATTAACTTGATATTTCATTTCAAAATGTATTTTAAACGTATAGAATACAAAAAATAAAAGAGAGAAAAATAATGATCATACCAATAAGTGGGCAGTCAGAAACAAGTAGTATTTACATACAATGAAAAGCATAAGAAAAATAAATTGTCAAACATTTGATGCCTCGATTTACATATTTGAAATTCCATGTGACTGTAGGCTTCTTGATAAAGCACCGCCCTTTATAAACTGATTTATAATATGAAGCAAGGGCCTACTTAAAAAACTTCTCACTCTACTGGCTGGACTGCAGTCACTCCTCCAGTCCAGTCCAGTCCACTCCAGTCAGCTTGACATTGTCCCCAATCTAGCCCTATCATGACTCTGCACTCTGTAGTTAATGTTGCAGGCTGCAACTTGAAACAGCTGTTTTTTTGTATTTGATATTTAACAAATATAAACCAAACCTACAATTATAGTTTTTGGACAGTTTATTGCTTATTTCATTCAGACTCCCTGCTGTGTTTGTTTCTCAGGTCCCATTTAAGGTTGGCCGCATATGCTACTCTTCCTCCTCAGTGGTGAGTTGAGAACGGTGTACAATTAATTGTCAGACTGCTATTGCACTTTACAGCAAATGTCATACATGATGATGATGATGAACCTGCTGACTAAAGGCAGATGTGATATTACATCTCTCCTCACAGCCCACCACCAAGTTGTTCATCGATGGGAAGTTTGTTGAATCCAAAACGTCAGAATGGCTGGATATTCACAATCCTGTAAGTATTTCACCTGGCCTGGACAGAGAAACGGTGCACTTATGTTGTCAACATCCACGTATGTAGTTGGGTTAGTTATCCTGCTGTAGCTGGAGGGCTTCCTGATAATACGCTGTGGTTTGGTAGCTCTGACATGGCTCAAAGCAAAGCAGAGATTGTGGAGTTGATTAGCCCGTTACGTGTTACATAATGGTAATGTTTGTTTGTACAAACTGGTTTCAGTGGTTGAACATCCTGCTTGTTAATTAACTTGTAATAAAATTGCAAATATAGGAATTTGTATTTGGCTTAACTATATATGAGCAGATTCACAGTATCTTTCATCAAGTATTAACGCATCAGAATTGAAAACGGTGCAAAACAAATAAGCGATTGTCAATGAGAAATATCACTTGAACCTCAGCTACACTTGGATAATAAGTCATACATGTTTTCTTAAGGATTGAATGTGGAAATCCTGTTTTTTGTATCTAATAAAGTTTGACCTTCATGAAAGCTCACGTATCTCAGTTAAACATCTGCTAGGGTTCACCTGTTACATCACGTTTAGTGAACTCCAACAACCCCTGCTGATTGAAATTAGGAAATCTTTAGTGTGTTAATGTAAACTGACTCATCCTTTTTTTCCTCCTCTGCAGGCTACCAACGAGGTGATCTCCCGCGTACCAAAAGCCACCCAGGAGGAGATGTTGGCTGCCGTGGACTCGTGCTCCAGAGCCTTTAAGTCCTGGTCTGAGACCTCCATCTTGACTCGGCAGCAGGTCTTTCTGCGCTATCAGCAGCTTATCAAGGACAACATTGTAAGTCAAAGGGTCAGAAAGTATAAGGTGCAACTGAAAACAAGTTTATTAAGCACCGTTGAACTTGAGTCTATTAAGTTGAACAACTGTCACGTGTTTTCCTTCTGCAAATCAGCTTTATAAACCTCTCCACATTAGTTCAGAGCCTGCTATTTACATTTATATTAAATCTAAAGCTGAGAACAAACAACTGACATGAGAGTTATATTGTGTTTCAGAAAGAACTTGCCAAGGCCATCACAGTTGAACAGGGCAAGACCCTCGCAGATGCAGAGGGGGATGTTTTCAGAGGATTGCGTAAGTTTATCTCACTCACATGTGCTCACACAAGGTAAAGGTTTTCATGTTATGCAGGCTTTTACTTTGTGGTTGCAGTAATAATTAATGAGTTATACTACACCAGAACAAAGGGCAGTTTTCTTCATGAACCCTTTGAATGATTGCCAACAAATTATTGCTGTTATTACCTTTCCCTTATATTTTGGGACGTGAACTATTTCTTTGAGGTTGATATAAAAATATTGTATTCAGCTTTCTTTCTCCACTCCTTTCACCAACACAGATAATTATTCCTTTTTTCTAAAATTTGGGACATCTCGGTTGCGTCCGAAATTCCATACTAACGTGCTTTCTAGCATGCTAAAACAGTATGTGAGATATTTTAGTATGTCCCAAATCTTAGTATGAAGCCAATAGTACGCAAATTGCATACTATTTCTGGTGAAATATTAGTATGCAAATGCTGGACACTATGGCGGCATAAATATTCAACAATGCAATGTGGTAGTGACGACAACGTTCATGACAGACATTAACGGACCGCTCTGTAACATCAATAACGCTTCAATTTAACTGTAGTTATAAGATTTCAGTTTGTTATGCGTGATCTAGTTTTTAGATAAGTTCAGACTTTGGTCCTTACAAATCATTGTTTTGGTCACTTGAGGTTGGCACAGGTTGCCACGGTTACACGTATCCAGCCGGCAAGGAGGTTCTCAGGAAGTAATGACGTAAATTACTGCTCAGTGCGTCCTAAAAGATACATACTACTGTTTATTCACACAAGTATGTTGAACGATAGTACACATATGGGTATGTAGTGCCCTTATCTTTGAATAATGAATTATTGTTCTGAGTGTTAGTGTTAACAAATCAAGAACAGGAGCCTGATTGCTCTCTCTTTTTAAAGAGTTTGTAGAAATCACCCTGCAGACATTTTCTTGGCTTCCACACACTCAATACTGGTCTTAGTAAAGCAGATAATTTGCACATACTCACAGCAGCACTGATGGCTTGTCTATACCCGATCACTTCTAAACATATATAATACGTCAGATCAGCTGATTACAAATATACCAGACAAAAATATACTCATAGCTTGACACATCTGCAAAAAAAAAGGAAAACAAAAAAAGTAACTTGTGTATTGCATGCTCTTTATTTCTTTTCTTTGCAGAGGTTGTGGAGCACGCCTGCAGCATCACCTCTCTGATGCTCGGTGAAACCCTGCCCTCCATCACCAAGGACATGGACACCTACACCTACCGACTGCCCATTGGGGTGTGCGCCGGCATCGCCCCCTTCAACTTCCCTGCCATGATCCCTCTGTGGATGTTCCCCATGGGCATGGTGTGCGGCAACACCTACCTGATGAAGCCGTCAGAGCGGGTGCCAGCCTGCACCATGCTGCTGGCCAAGATGCTGCAGGATGCCGGTGTTCCGGACGGTACGCTCAACATCATCCACGGCCAACACGCTGGTAAGAGTTGGTCTCTGTTACCTTTAGCTGGTCATTGTAAGTGTTTCTGTAGCTAATCTGTATCTGTAGATACAAGGCAGCACATATGATAACTATATAATTTAGGGCAGATGAAGAAGACCAAATTCACTAAGATATGACATCTGGATGTGTCCGTCCACTTGATAACATGACCTACAGAATCCTAGGGTGTGAAATTAACGCCCACTTAAGCATCAAAATTAATGGTGGTAAAATTAGTCTCTGTTGTGTGCCACAGTAACTAATGACATTTTTGAATTATTAGTTGGACACCTTGGTTTTATGTATTCTTCTGCTTTTGTGTGTAGCCTTTGCTCCCTTTCACATTTAGCTGATCAAAACAAATCGGTTTCGTAAATCAAACTACCTGTTAAGCTACCGCTAAACAACAAAGGTTATGATGTATGTTATTAAAACATTTTCTTGTTTACCAGTTCTTTTATTCGTGGCAAAGAGCAGTTTTTTCTTGACAAAAATACATCCGTTTTTATCTATTCCTCTTTAATCTAACATCCAAGTAGAGCTGAAACGATTAGTCGATAAATTGATTAGCTGATCGATAGAAAATTAATCGGCAAATATTTTCTCCAGTGTGAGGATTTGCTGCTGTGCTTTGTCTTTTTATGATAGTAAACTAAATATCATTGGGTTTTGGACGCTTGACAAAACAAGACATTTAATTATGTAATTTCGGACGGACATTTCAAATCAATCGAAAACATATTTGGCAGATTAGTCAATAATGAAAATAATCATTAGTTATGCCCCACATCCAAGCTAGGACAAAAAATTCAATCAATCTTTTATTTTTGTTGTACATTGATGAATCTGACAAAAATTAGGAATGAGCGCAAGGTCCATGTTAAAATGAATCACTTCTTAAATGGTGTGAAAGATCAAGCTCATCTTAGCATTTTTTAACCTAAACTTAATGTCCTCTATTGTTACTTAATAACTGGTTAGTATCTATAGAAAAGCCAATTGTTAAATTTTCTTTTTTGTCATATTCTCTGTAATGCAGAGAATATGACAATATGAATTAGTTGATTTTTGGATATTAATAGTTGACAATTAATCGTTGCAGCTCCAAATTTGACACAGTATTTGAAATATCAGCGGTTATTAATTACTGCGGTTGATTAAAGGGATACCTGAGTCAATACAGTTTCTATAACTGTGTTTCTGCCACAGCTGTGAATTTCATCTGTGACCATCCGGCCATCAAGGCAATCAGCTTTGTTGGCTCAAATCAAGCTGGGGAGTATATTTACGAGAGGGGCTCTAAAAATGGCAAGAGGGTCCAGTCGAACATGGTGAGTATCAAATGAGAATCCAACACAGCTGTAGATGTCCAGCAGGTGGCAGCATTGGCCAACAGATTGTTGTTAGCTAGCTAGCTGTACAGATGAGAAGGTGCAAAGAGACTGCAGCTGTGCATCACTGTTGAAGAGCCACAATTATAAATGTCAACCCTGTCTGTTATGTGGACTAAAATGTGGAACATATTTACTATATACTATAAAATTTGTAGGTTGTTTGTATATAATTCCCTGATATTATGTTCTCACTTGTGACTAACCAACTGCTGTAATGTGGAGATCAAACAGCTCAAGGCTAACCGCTTTGCTTGTACTGTAGGGAGCCAAGAACCATGGTGTGGTGATGCCTGATGCCAACAAGGAGAACACACTGAACCAGCTCGTGGGTGCAGCGTTCGGGGCAGCAGGACAGCGCTGCATGGCCCTGTCCACTGCCATCTTAGTGGGCGAGGCACGGAGCTGGCTGCCGGAGCTGGTGGAGCGCTCCAAGGCTCTGCGCGTGAACGCAGGTACCGCGCCCCGTCACCCCACCCTTCACCTCTGTCCCTCGTGAGCCCCCGTTCCCCTGAGGGCCTCGGGTTTAGTCATCTCGTGGCCACCCACGGCGCCCTAACCACACCTCTCGCCTATTGCCATGTTGTAACTTCACATCGGAGTCAGCTGGGAGCGAGGGCTCGTTGAGTCAGCCCTGTTGCAAATTTGTGGCCAGATCTGCGGCCCAAGCCTAAATAGCGGTTCAGAGCATCAAATCCTCTGAGAAAGGAAGTTGATGTGGAGTAAAATAGAGAACGATTATCCCTGTTTGCAGCGATATGGACTCTTATTTTTGTAGTACACAGGAAACCCGTAAGTATCCATTTTTGAGGGCGTGCCTCTGGGTGCCCCTCGTCCTGGTTTTTGTGTGTTTGTAGCAAAAGACATATTTGAATGTCAGCGTCAATTTAATGTGCACACATCATGCGAGTGCCATAGCATGTAACTTTATAGCTGGTTGTTTTTGGGGCCCTGCTAGGAGACCAGCCTGGTGCAGATGTGGGGCCTTTGATCTCTCCACAGGCCAAGGAGAGAGTCTGCAGTCTGATCCAGAGTGGCGTGAACGAGGGAGCTCAGGTGCTCCTGGACGGCCGAAACGTCAAGGTCAAGGGTTACGAGAACGGCAACTTTGTGGGTCCCACCATCATCGGCAAGGTCACGGTACGTTGGGTTTAATTTCTTTATGTGCACATACCTGTTTGTATTTGCTAAAAACTAAACTGCCACTAAAAATGTTCTCCTTTGTGCCCTCCCAGCCTGAGATGAAGTGCTACACTGAAGAGATCTTCGGGCCCGTGTTGGTTGTTCTCGAGGCAGACACTCTGGATGATGCCATCAGTATGGTCAACAGGAACATCTATGGCAACGGCACAGCTATCTTCACCACAAATGGCGCCACTGCACGCAAATACACTCACGAGGTGGACGTGGGCCAGGTGAGTGGCTGCAGTCTCCAAATGTGTTCCTCTGTTTTGGGAGAAAGGAGACATTCACATCCCTCTGTCATGTCTATACAGCATCTCAAGTAGGGAGCACATCACATTTCTGTTTGAAAACCTTCACTCATTATTATTTTCCGTGTCAAGTATAGCCTTGTTTGCGCCTAACCTAATGTACACACATTCGGGCAACCCCCTTCCCTCCACTTCCCCACCGGTCAAGACTACAAATAGCTACAGCAAATATGTGTCTGTTAAAAGAAAACAGGGGGACATGGAAACATTTTTCCGGGTAATATTCGATGAGGGAAATCTTAAATTAAACTCAAAAGGGAATCCTAGGGTCCTGTTCAACGTTTATGCATAAATATAAGCAGCTTTTACCCTGTTTGTTTGACTTTGGAGCCTTAGTTATGTCCTGTGTTTGCTGTTCACATGTCGGGGAATGCTGTGCAGGCCATGTGCTGTTCTCCTCTCCAAACCTCGATGCAACAAACATCTACTTTTCCTTTTTTTTTTTTTTTTCCTCCCTGCACCTTCGCCAAAAGGCCTTAGTGTGTCCAAACCTATTCCCGCTGTTTCAAACATTCTAAACCAACCACGCCATGCCCGTATTGCCTTCATAACAAAATGTTTTATTTAGTTTCTCTTCCCTCTCATAAGAACATGCTGTCCTTTCAAAACTGCAAATATAAGCCACAGGTTTATCTTTGTTTTAGTGAGATCATGTAAGCTTGTTTTTTAAACAGTATGCATATACCACATCTCTCATCGGCCGCATCTTTCTCATCCTAGCAATTTAGGATTCTGGGGAATTGTTTTACAAAACTTACACTTATGGAAATGAAAGGGAAAATACTTGTTTTCTGCAGGTTGGAGTCAATGTTCCCATCCCTGTTCCACTGCCTATGTTCTCCTTTACTGGATCAAGAGGATCCTTCAGAGGGGACATGAACTTCTACGGAAAACAAGTATGAAATGAACAAATGCATGCTATTGTTACAGGTATAAGAAATACACAGATGTAGCAGTCTAAAGTTTTGTTGTAAATGTTTTTATTTTTTCTCTACAGGGCATCCAGTTCTACACACAGATCAAAACTGTAACCTCACAATGGAAAGCTGAAGATGCCACCGTGACTAGTCCTGCAGTTACCATGCCCACCATGGGACGCTAAATACTCCGAGAGCCGTTACTCAGTCTGATGAACCACAATACCTACACACCTTTCTTCCACATACTAGTCAATGTGAATAGTTCATTAATACAAATTATTAAATAATGCTCCCCTTTTTATATTTGATGTGTAGATACTCTGTAAATGTATACCACTGCAGCCAAGATTTTAACAGTGCAAAAGATCTGTACAGCTGATGCAACATTATTGGATCAATGCCATTTCCTCAAATACAACACCAGTATTTAAACTCTTGTGTACTTACTTAAACTGAAGTGGGTGTAATCCCCATAAATGACGGTTACCATGGACACTGCATTGTATTCCACTGATCCAATGATTGTTTGTATATAATCTGGTTCATATTTTGATATCGGCAAACAAGCTTCATGTATGAACGAGTACTCAGAAGCCGTGTATACATGCATGGTAAGATATATTTATAATGAGCACAAACAAACCGCTTGTATTCTACTAAACACATGATTGACACTCTGTGGGAAGGGTACAAAGAAGACGCAAACCAGTGTGATGTGCAATGCAGAGGCCACACAGGGGTCATGTGGTGTTTATATCCGGCAGGCTGTTTGCGTTCGAGGACAGAATGGGCGCCTGGGTGACGAAGGTCGCTGGGGAGAGCTCCTCTCTAATTCTGAAAGACAGTCATCATTAAGCAATGCTAAAATTCAGAGATCTGATAAATCACATGTAGGCACTCATGTTCTCACAGCAAATGCATTTTCCGCTAAACATGGAATGTGGCACCAGTTAATCTGCACAGGCTTCATAATTGCAAGGATGAGGTACAACTTTTATTCCCGTACATTCCTTTGGTGTCTTACCCGGCAGCATCGTTGTCAATAGGGCTCTTCTTCTCAGAGGAGGCAGACAAAGCCAGATGTTGGCTGGCTCTCCTATCAGGAAAATGCAGAGTTGCAGTCACATACAGAACCTCATAATGAAAAGCCATGTTTTAGCACACTGGTGTCTATTCACTCGGGCCTGCTGCAGCCTCTCTTGGAAAGGGGTTACTCTGGGTAAACACGGTGCACATGGACCTTCGATGCTGCTAACTGAGTCGCCAAATGTTCTGCGTTATATTGCTGGACTAGGTGCCAGACCACTGTTAACATGAATATACATCTTCTCTTGCCTGCCATACCCCCATACATTCAGATCCCCTGCACACTCCTTTTTTGAAAATCATGTTACCAGCTGCTCTCTAACCACAAGCGTTCAAAGAACAAAATAAACTGCTGGTGCACGTGAAGAGGGGCCAATAGGCTGAAAGCAAATCGACGTGACCAGATGTTTGTTTCCAAGCACACGACTCTGTGGCTGGGCCTATTTTTACTATTGTGCCCAGACTCTTTCTTCATTCTTTTTAAGCAGCTGGATGGAAAAGAAAATTGGTCGAAGCCTAACTGATGTTTTATGGTATCCTCTTCTGCTGAGAAAATGGCTGTTTAAAACATTAAAAAGAGGGAGGAGTCACTAGAAGTTCAGCCTGAACTACTGCTTGGTGTCACTGCACTTTGTTCTTCAGAAGTAATTGATCCACAAGTCCATTTTCAGGGATTACAAGTGGATTGCGTAGTATTATTTCAGATGAAGTTAATGAATTAACAAGCAACAAGCAAATTTTTTGCTAAGACAAACATACTACAATTATTGGGAGGTTTTATTACCTTTCCCTCTGTCCATTCATTTTAGCAAAGAGAAGCCTGAGCACTTGTTCCTTCTGCTCCCAAGTGAGATCTGAGATTTCAACTTTGCTGTTTGGTTGATGAGTCCTTAAAAACAGGTGGATGAAATGAATTAATGTTGATGTTAACCCTTGGTATTTTACACATTATTTTATGTATATCATGAAGACTGTTATGGTTAGATGACTGCTGAATGAGCTGCAGGTGACTTGGTGCTGATAAACACAAGGTATTAAAAATATCACAAAGTTATAGAAGTCATGGAAATGATGGAAGTCATGGAAGTGGACCTACCACCTTGCAGCTGCCTCCATGTCAGAATAGACAGAGTTGGTACTGTTAGGGGCTTTATGAAAGGTGCGGATGGGTGGGAACTTGAGTTTTCCTGCTGTGGCTTCTCTCAGCCTCCAACGATAAGCCTGCATTGCCTCCTTTTTGTATTGCAGCCTGCTGGCCATGATCTCCTGCTTCACCTGAGCCAGCGCCTCATGAAAGAACTGCTCCAGCTCTGTGCGCTGCTCTACAATGGTGCTCGCAAGCCGCCTGACGTGCCCCAATTCCCTCTCCCGCATCGAAAGCACTTTCTGCAGCTTCTCTAACTCTACCTGGCCGGCCTGGATGCTGACCAGAGCCCTCTCCTTCTCCTTCTTCTCCTCTCTCTCAGGTTCCCCAGCTTTTAGCTCCAAGGCCTGCTCCAGGGAAGCTACCATGGCCTTCAGCTCAGATAGCTCCTTCTTTTGGGCCTCCATCTGGGCTGCGTTTTTCTTTGCCATCAACTCAAATGTGTTCTGGGTGAGTAAACAGAAGAGCAAAGTAGTAATGCCAATATAGAGCTGGAACAGATAATGGTTTATGTGCTAGCCTGTGCTGCTGAGTGAGAGGCCAAAGCTTCAACATGGTGGATTTACTCCCTTCATTTACTGTCATCATCAGAGGTAAGATTAATGTGCCCAATATTTATTTGTCTTCAAGAATCAGTGCCAGAAACCTGCGAAGGAGAAGCCACTGGATTTGAACCCATACACCAGTGGAAACTCACCGCAACCACTGACCACTGAGAGGCTGGGTAGTAGTCAGGAGGTGGAGGGGCAGGAGCAGGACCACAAGCAAAATACACAGGGTCAGCATAAGTAAACAACACGAGGGAAAAACCACCTGAAATATATTCTGCAAGGGTCTGACAAGTCAGTCTCATAACTGAAATGATTGAGAATGACTTTATGGAGATGAATGGTCTCTATCCAAGGACTGCCGGTGCCTAATAGTAACACTGCTGTTTGCTGTCCTACGGTTCAAACATACCTTGTCCAGTGCCAGGGAGGCGTTTTCCTCAGCTAGTGAATCTGTCAATATCTGCAGGTCGTCTGCCTCCTTCATGTGATATTTCAGCTCTTCATTGAGACGGACGTTCTCCTTGAACACAGAGCGCGAGGCATCGTCCAACTGCCTAAACAGTTTACAGGACAAACAAAAAAAAGACAGACAAATTTGTCTCTGATTATGTACTAATCCCTATGAATCATTTGCACAAAGATTCAAAATGTATTTTAACCTGCGTATCCTAAAACAAATGTGTTATGTTTATCAGTCATGGTGGTAATGTGAGGATATCGAGTTCTGATCTTTTAGAGCATATCGAGCATTTTGTCCTCAGTTTCTTGGTTCCCACACATAAAATGAACTGGGTAAGTGTACCAAGTGTGTTCAAAATTAAATCAATTACTGCCACCAAGACCAAACCGGCAGGACCACACCAGTATCAATGTTGATGTTTTATGAGCTGTAAAAAATAACTAAACATAGCAGAGGTGTAATATACGTCTTATGGCCCCAAAAGTAATAAACTATGGTTTTCCCCACGTGCATTAAGCTCTCCTCGTGCTGGGGCGGCTGAAGATGTGATCATTGGCTTCGGTGATGTACACTATCTGAACATGACCAACCAGTGTGGTCGAGAAAATAACATTAGTTCTAGTTATATATATATTTATATACATAAACGCTTGTGTGAGTAAATTATTTTTTCTTTGCGTCCTGAGGACATCAAAGTGCAGTTTAAAGAATAAAATTAGATAGTAATGGGACAGCAGGAACCCACTCACTCAATGGCTTCATTGTGGGCCCTCTCGAACACCACGGCTATCGTCTCCTCGGCTTCCTTCTCCAGGCGTTCCTGCAGGGAAATTTGAAAAAACTCACTTGATGTTCCACCCGGGACTAGGGCTGCAACTAACGGTTATTTTCATTGTTGATATATTGATTAGTTGTTTGGTCTATAAAATGTCAGAAAATGGTGAAAAATGACGATCATAGCCCAAGATGAAAGATACTCAGTTTACTGTCATAGAGGAGAAAAGAAACCTGATAATATTCACATTTAAGAAGCTGGAATCAGAGAACTTTGACTTTTTTTCTTTAAAAAAAATACTCAAACCGATTAATTGACCATCAAAATAGTTGCCGATTAATTTAATAATTTACAACTAATTGATTAATCGTTGCAGCTCTACCTGGGACAATATCTTCCCTCATCTGTCCACTGTTCAGCTGTTATATTTTCAAACCACACCTATTTCACTGTGATTTCACCTCATTATTAGCCAGTATCTTCCACATTGATCTGAATAGGATCATTTGACTTGACCATACCTTTTCTTTGAAGAACTTGTACTCCATTTTGTTTAGGTTTTCCCTGTGCTCCTTGTCGGCAACATCCATATTTTCTCTCATCTACAAAATAAAAGAGGTCATGGTTATTAACATCCTGGCAAAAAGAAGAACTGCTCTTAATAGGAAACACTTTATACTGTGTTGTTTTCCCCTCACATCACTGAGCTCCTGCTCCATCTGGGCTTTCCTCTTCTGAAACACCTCAATTTTCCTCATCCCATCCTGGATCATGTTAAAGTCTCTGGACTTCTTTCTGAACAGTTCCTTCATCTCGTTGATTTGAATTGTGTAATCGTCAACCTGTTGAAACCAATCATATTAGATCATATTAGATATGCAGAATGAAAAACATTCTACATATTAAACGCATCCTCTCATCTATATACTAGAGATTCTGCAAAGTTCCCATAAGTGCAGCTTGTATCGCTTAGGGAAGAGAGTTCACACAGGCCATACTCTTTTGCAAACCAACTTAAGCACAGACCAGTCAGGCTAAATACCTCAAGATGCTACTGTGGAAAAGTCTGAGCAAAAATGTGACAAAATGACCAAAGTCATGAGAGACTAGGAAAACATTCACCCACAAACATGTACATGACGACTAAATGAGAGGCTATCAACCATCTGATTACAACTTTAGGCCTAATCGTTATTCTTCACATAACTCTGTATATGTTCATCTACATCAGTGCACCAATCTTAATGCAAGTTGGTTTGCATTGTATGCAATTTTCACTCTGTGTGATCTACCAAGTGGTCAACTTCTCAAAAAAATGCACCAGTTTCACAGTAAAAGGGATTAGTGTGGCATGCATCTGTCTTTCCCTCATGATGTGCAGTTGGACAGGTCTTTATGGGATAACTGTTTGGCCGACTGAATTTGTCAACACTCAGAAAGTTTCATAATGTTAGACAAAAGCCAGAGCATTCATGCCTTCGAGTAGTTTCCATTAGCTAAGTCCATTTTCAAGATGAACCCTTTTATCACCTCAAAATGAGAAAAGGGCTGTGAACAGCAAGTCACATGCACAGACCACATGATGATATTGTTTTCCCCTAACTGGACATATGTGACAGTTCAAGTTGGTCCAGACCATGCCTCTTTCTTCCTCCTCAGAAGCTTATTGGACTCCATTTTACCAGCATGAATAAGAGCTGGAAGATGGAAAACAGCTGCTAGCAAAAGAAGCACAAGTGTACTTGAAATCTGCCATGTCAGTTTGATAGCGTGACCTTAACTTTAAGGATAGTCCAAATAAGTTCCTTTGGTGAGCATTATGCAACTTAAACTGGTGTTTTATAGTAAGGATCTGTGTGACATGTGAGGTGGTGGTTAACACATCAGGACCAGCAGTGTGACTGCCTTTTCCCAAGCAAGCACTTTTAATTTTTCTGTGGCCACTGACAGATTAAAAATAGCATTATACCATGTAACTCGGAATGTGATGGTTTGTTTTTTTGTTTTATGGCCGCTTTGTTTGGTTGTTGTTTTCTTACATATTAAATGTCAACATAATTACACACAAGACAGCTGTTAACAGCGCAGCACTTTTTTTTTTTTTTTTTTAGGTTGCTCACAGTAAATCTCAGCAATGGCGTTTTCTACTATGAACGAGCTAGCTTGAGCATATTTTGAGGGCCAAATGAAAGATCAAGTTGCATATCTTTTCGTGTGGGCTGTTTTAAAATTAACTCACCAGTTTGTTTTGTTCCTCACGTGCAAGTTCGTGTTGACTTTTGAGGCTTTTCTGCAGCGTATTGATCTGTTAAAACACAAAAAGGCTGAGTTAATCATTCATCGTGTTCAGTGCATACATACACAAACTTAAAGGTCCCATATTATGCTCATTTTCAGGTTCATACTTGTATTTTGTGATTCTACTAGAACATGTTTACATGCCGTAATGTTAAAAAAAAACTTTATTTTCCTCATACTGTCAGCCTGAATATACCTGTATTTACCCTCTGTCTGAAACGCTCCGTTTTAGCGCATTTTTACGGAATTGCAACAGAATTGCGTTGCTAGGAAACAGCTTGGATCCATGTGTACTTCCTGTCAGATGATGGCATTCACATACACTGCAACCAGGAAATAAACTGGGACACATTTAGAATGTTAACGTTTAAAATTGTGTTAAGGGTCTAAATATTGCACATTTGTGACATCACGAATGGGCAGAAACCCTGACAACTTGTTTCAAATGCAGAGTTTCTGAATACAGGCTGTGTGTATTTCCCTGTGGATTGAGTGTTTCGATACTTTCACTTTTTATATAGGACTTAAGCCTGCTTTATATTAAAAAAAACATGAAAATCTCACTTTTTTTATAATATGGGATCTTTAAGCCAACATGGTTATGTGGGCCCCACGTGGGTTATGCTGGGGATACCTGGGTACCAAGTGGGTATGGGCCCAAAATGAGAATTTTATCTGGGGCCCACTTGGGTCAACTAAGTTGGTCCCACATGACCAACTTAGTTGACCTACCCGTGTGGGTCGTAGGTGGGTCACTACTGGGAAATTAGTGCATGGGGCCAACATGGAAACTGTGGACAAACCTTCTTAAAATTCACATTTCAGCCCATGTAGTCCCCATGTAGTACCCACAAAGAACTTAAAGCCGGGACCAAGATGGGTCTTGGGTATGTTGCCCAGTTGGGGCCCACATATCACCCATTGTAATCCTGCAAAGAATCCATGTGGACAATTGACATTGGTTCATTATGGAAGCTGCGGAAAATCCCATATAGGGCCCATTTTTCAGCCCATTTACTACCCACATGGGCCCCACATACAGATGTTGGCTGGGTAAAGTTTCTTTACGACCTTCTCCTCTTTAGCTGCATCTTGTCTCTGCAGAAGGCCTGTTGTATCTATGGTGTCCTTCTCCGTGCGGTACAGTTGGTTGGTGAGCTCCTCGTTTGCTCGTGCCAACTTGCGGCAGGCCTCGCGGTATTCCACGAGCGACTGGGCGGTGATCTGTAACCTGAGCTCCCACAGGGCTGCGTTGGCCTTGGCTTTCTCCACGTCAGACTCTTTGTCCCCCTTTGACTCCTGTTTTCCATCTTTCTTTCCTTTCCTGCGACAAAATACAAAGTGTAGGTAAGTATCTTTTGGCAGGACTTCTCTGACATTATGACAAGACTTACAGGATTTACCTTCCCATTGGATCCTCAAATTTGCTTATTGGGGAATTTCACAGTCATTAGTACACCTTTAAGAAACTTTCAAAAAAACTTTTTAGAAATAGCTCTATGCATTGCCAGGAAGTGTATAGCAATTACATGGAAGTCTGATTCCCATCTCCTCATATCTAGATGGCTTTTAGAAATGAACAGCTGCATTCCACTTGAAAAGATCCCATATACCTTCAGAAATGAATACAACACCTTTCTGAAGATTTTGCAACCCTATTTAACCTATATGGACTGTATATGGTTCTTTTTCAGTTTGTATATGGGTGGGATAGGGAGGGAATTTGGAGCCATGTTTGTGTGAGTTTGTTTGTGTTTTGTATATTTGGTTAATTAAAAAATTTGAAAATAAAATATTCTAAAAAAAGAAAAAAAAAGTGTAGGTTTAGTGTTAGCTTAAAGTTAGAGGGGTAGAGTTTGCTAGAGTTAAAAAGTGTAGCAACAAATGTCAGGCTAGACAAAGACAGTAATGCATTTTTTCTTATTAATTTAATTTTAATTCTCAAGAAGTTCCACATTCACAAGTGTAAATTTACCAAAAAAAAGCCTAATTTATTTGTATTTATGAAAGAAATTGAATTATATCTGTCAACAATTTCTTCATCACAAAACAAAAAAGGAATGAAAACAATGAATGTATGTAATATCTTTAAAGTGTTTAAGTGAAATTATTGTCATACTGTCATGCTTTTTTATTATTATTTATTTATTTTTATTTTTTATTGTTTTTTTTTTAATTTCATGTTGGTTTTGTTTCATTTCTGTTGTCCTTTTATGTTTGTCACAGCTCTTTGTTTATGTTTTGCTATGCTTCTTTTGTATGTAAATGTTTTTAATGTGTTCTGCTGTTACTATGGATACTGTCAAAATGTAGGCTAACGCACTTACCCGGCTTTGGGCCTCTTTACTTTGGTGACCTTCTTTTTCGTCATCGCTGCTACTTTTCCGGGCTAAAACACGACAGAAAACAAACCCCGTGCTACCGTAAGGAGAAGCTGCCCGGTAGTCTGTTTACCCGGTAGCCTGTTTACCGTAGAGTTTTAACAGCTTGGCTAACGGTAGCTACCGATACCGAGCCCCCGTGTAACCATGTGTGTGTGTGTTAGTGTTGTTGCCATGGAGACGCAGTAACCAAGGACCAGATCAAATGTCTCTTCCACAGGGCCTATGCAGATTCTAGTGAGGTCATCTTTATGTCTGAAATGCATTTTTAATGTCTGTAAAAAAGTACAACTTATACATTTTTTGTTTTGTTTATTTGACCATTTTTAAATTTTAAAAAGACACTTACATGGTTACAACACCAATGCACTGTTAAAAAACATCAAGGATAACACAAAAAAGTCACCGGACTTCATTATAGATAGATAGATAGATAGATAGATAGATAGATAGTAACTTTATTGATCCTGAAGGAAATTCAAGTTTCCAGCATCACAATTTCATAGTGCAAAACATGTTAGTAAAAAGGCAGTAAAGAAGTTAGTAGTGCAAAGTACAAAGTACAAAAAAATATACCAGATATAAAAATACAAGGAGATGAAGAAAACTGTTAAAACTGAATATAGTGCAGGGTAACAGCTGTGATACAGGACTATTAAAAAAGTGAATATAGTGCAGAAGAGACTGTTAAAAATTAGTATAGTGCAGGGTAACTCCAGTAGCTTAGTCTATGAAAGTGCACTGTGTGCATTCTTATCTGCCCTTGTTGGAGTTGAAGTTGCATTTAGCTCTGCATTTCCTTGGACAATTATACATCAACTTCATTAATTTATTACTGGTGATAGCCTTAGGCTGCTATCAGCATGACCTAGATAGGCAATAATATGCAGCAATGTATGTACAGGTATGTTAGTGTGCTACAGAGGTCAACGATAAGATACTGGATAATAATGATAATAAAAGTAAACATTCATATAAATATAACAAAAACATTTTGAGGAAAAGATAACTTCACAAAGATTTAATTGTATCAGCAATGATTTGACCACACTTTGTCTTTTTCAAAGCAAGTTCAAGACAAAAATATGCATACACACATCACTTGGTGGCAATCTATAATAGGACTTTTTTGAAGTAGATATGTTGACTTGTCATAGGAAAAGCTATGCTAATAATATTAACAATGGCTCTGTTATATTCCAGTGTACCAATGAGACATGACAGTGTGACAGCATGCACAATACCAGGACCCTGATGCAAAATGTACACCTGAGTTTATCACTCAGTCAATATAAAGATGAATAATGGTTTAGTCTGTAAAATATCAGAAAACTGTTAAAAAATGCCACTCACAATTTCCCAGTACAAGGTAAAAGAGTCCCAAATCCAACGATATTACATTTCTTTGTCGATGATATGAACCATGGACAAACAGCAAATCCTAGCAAATGTTTGACATTTTGTCATCCATTAATAATTATCCAATTTTTAAGATTGTTGGGAATTAATTTTCTGTCAGTCAACTAATTGATTAATGAACTCAGGATACCTACAAATAACCCTCATAATACTGTTGGACTTGGGCACACTTATACGTCATTGACCACCAGCTCAATGTGTCTGTTTTAATTAATACTCTTTTCCATATTAGCATTTATTTATCACCAACTATTTCCTTTTTTAATGTTTGCACTTTTGTTTTTTATATCTCTCCTCCTGCAAAACATATGTGTTTCTCCTGTATAAATAAAGGTTTATCAATCAATCACTGTGGGAGATTGCAAGATACAGATGTCTGTTCTGCTCCACAGCCTCTGGACTGACACACTATTTGTCACTTCTCTTGTAATTACAGTCTTCTCATGCCGGGCCCTATCAAACAGGATCTGTTTGCACATGATCTCCTCCCACATGATGACATGAAATACATTTGGCCCCTGTCGGCAGTATTGTCCAGGTTGTCCTGAAAAGAACTATGCGTTACCCGCTGCCACCCCCTCAGTTTTATTGCTGGAGTTATGGGAAAACCACAAAGATAAACGTAAATGCAGTTGGCCTACATCTTCGAAGAAGCTCATCCAAAGCAAACAATGTAAAGTTAGCGCAGGTCATAATTGAAGGTCAAAACCACTAAATTCTCTCCATTATCTTGTTCGGCTTTCTGCAGGAGCCTGACAGTGTCCAGTGTAGATTATTCATCAAACAAAAAAAGTAAATATCACAAAAGTGTTGGGTGTAGCTACTGTAAACTGAATCATATAGGGTCGCTCTCTGCTCTGGCATCATCAACAGAGTTTGAAGACTAAATTTAAAGGTAATTACTATGACAGTGAGGAGAGAAAAACTGAAATAACCCTGAGCTTTTCAAAGCTGTCATTATCATTGGAATTGTAATGACAAGGTTTGGGTCTCTTCAATGGACTTCTTGGGGTAGGACACCCACAAACATGGCATTCCTGAGGGTAAGATTGCAGCATATTAATGATATATTGCGCCGTGTAGATTACAAAGCTGGGGTCTCTTCTCATGCTTTATGGTTTCAGTTAACTTGAAACAAAATACCAAAATGTCCTTTAAAACATCGTGTTTGTAATGTGCTGTGTCATGTTATAGAGGGGAACTCTACATGCAGATTATACAGTAGCAGTGCACATTTGGATGACATCCCATCATGATTTGGCAACATATAGATTTTCCTTTAGTTTAGTGTTTTGTATCTAGACTCAATATTCAGAATTTCTGTTGTAAAAGGGCAGCTCCCATTGCATCACATTATAATGGTAATATAAAAGTAGGTGTGTTTAAAACTAAAACATGCTGTGATTCATGCACCAGTTGAGGTGGATTGCAGCTGTCCAAACATTGCACATTATCCAAATCAATTGCTACATTGACCACAAGATGTGTCGGAATATTAACAGCAAGAAAACAAGGATTTCAAAATGAAAACACACTCCAGACAAAACATGGCTTCTTTAATATTTCTAATAGGACTTTTTCCATTCAGGGTTTACTAGTCACATTATCACACTGTTAACATGCAACCAAAGACATCTATGGGCACAAGTCAGTGAGAGGTCCTGCACATGTAGCTTTGATAGGGGCGAACGACCATTCTGGTGAGCCGCAGGATTGAAAAAAGTAGCCACAGTATTTAGAAAAAAGGAAGGAGGAAAGAAAGTCCAATATTTTTAGTCCAAATTACAGTGCTTTGCACAGTCGAGTGTCCTGGGAGTGGAATGGCATGATGGGTGAACACTGGTGCCAAGCCCCACCCTCCCCACATTGTCCTCTCCGTGGACTTCCTGCACTCTCTCGTGCCCATCTGCAGGACCTCTGCCCTCCCCTTACCCTCCCGACTGGGCTGGCCGACAGCCTCGGTTTCAGCCTCAGTCGCCCGCTGCCTGAGGTGAAGCAGTCTCGTATAAGCACATGTTAGGTCAGGGCCGGGGCAGGTTCAGGTCCCCGAGGATGCCTCCTGTTTCAGATGTCTGTCCTCTTTCTGTTGATATAAAGTGGGTGAAAAATATCACAGCCTGGTAAAAAATCTCAGTTCATGTAAGGTCTCTATCTGTGTGCTCTGTTGCTGTGATGATATCCTTGATGCCTCTGCATCCTTCACTAAAAAGCCAGTAAGTGAACATTACATGAGAAAGCATTAGCTGATACTCCATCCAGCATGACTTATGATGCCGTGCCAGCCACCCACCTAAAGCAGAGAAACATCCACTCATGCTTTTCATGCATTCTCTCGTGAAACGTGCCTTGCTGCCCAAATATTTTTCCCTTGGAAAGCCTGTGGTTAACACAAGGATGAGTGGGAGTGAGATGATTGCTAACATTCTTTTAACTTTTATGCCAGCTGGATTGCAGGTCACATTTGCATTTTTGAAGGTTGGTGAAAGGGCTGCAGCAGATTTTAATGTGGTGATTATTGTAGGATCATGAAGAGGAGGTTGAGAGATTTTTTTTTTGAAAATACAGGCATGATTCATTCCAGCTACTGAACATGATTTAGTAGATGAAGTAATACCTAATAAAAACAAAGCCAGAATCCATTCTACCTAAAATACATAATGAGTCACATTTTCAGTCTGAAATTGGGTTTCTTTGTTTAATTTATTGTCTTCCCCACAAAGCCCCAATGCATTTTAAATAAAACAAAACTCACCACTTAAAAGGTTAATTCCCAAAAAAATTAGTACCAAGATTAGAAAATTGTAATATTTCAATTGCAAAGTAAAAAACTCTACAGATTTGCTTTTTATAACAGCTAAATAGTAACTTACATCACTCTTAATTTAAGCAGAAGCCACATTTGTGCAACTTGTGAAGTTGTGAAAGTCCAAAGAGTTGCAGGGTGAAGGAATTTCTGAGGCAAAAGTTACTATGCAAGTCTTAAATGTACCCATAAAAAAGTATTTTAAGACTATTTCTAAGTGTGAGCCACTCATTTTGACTTCTTTCTAAAAATCCCTTTCTCCCTTTCCTTAGGGGATTTTTTGGCTTCAGAATAACCAGTAAAAAGAAGAAGAGGAGGGGAAAAACATCACCAAAAATAATCCTCCCAAAGAAAAAAAAAAAAAAAAAAAAAGGGAACTTCTGTTGGTAGGCAGGTAGTCTGTCTCCAGCTCAGCTCCCAGGAGGGGGTGACTCCTGATGGAGTTGGGATGGACCTCCACAGGATTGGTGGATGGCTGCAGTCGGTGTGGCTCCATGCCAAGCCCTTATGTCTTTATATACTGTAAAGGGATGACCGGACTGTCCTGAGTGTGCATCTGCCTCTCTCCATCTCCTCTGCTCTCTCTCTCTCTGCAGGGCCCTTGTGCATCTTTTCCTCCAGCATCCTCCTCTTTAACTTCTTGTCTCTCTCTTCTCCACCGGCTGTGCAAACAATGGCCACGCCGAGCCTGCTCCTCACTCTGTCCGTGTGGCTTCTGGCTGCAGAGGCGACTTACTACCGGCACCACCGCTACGTCCCCCACTTCTACCGCTACCGGGAGCACTCTGCCAACACGGAAAACCTCCTCCCTGAGATGTCCAACCCGGAGCCTGCTGCAGTCCCGACTTACCCGGTGATCCCGGAGGTCTTCCACCCGGCGTCTGAAGCCATCCCCGCCATCCCAGAGGCTTTCCACCCGGTGCCCGAGGTGGTGCATCCTGCAGCCGAGCCCTACCAGCCACTTCAGGTCTACCAGCCGGTGCCTGAAGCCTCCTCCTCCTCCTCCTCCACCTTCAACAACACCAGCCGGCTCTTCTACGGGATCATGTTTGACGCTGGGAGCACAGGCAGCAGGATCCACATCTATAAATTCATCCAGAAAGACCCTGGTGAGTGCATCCACTTTCTCTCTCTCTCTTTCTCTCTCTGTCTCTAAACCAATAGTAGGGCTTTAGTTTGCACATGCTGCTGCAGGCTCCCACTCTGTCTGCTTGCTGTTAGGTCATTCACTGTGTGGTGTAAGGATAAACTTAGATAGATAGATAGATAGTAACTTTACCAACTTAACCAACTTGTAATTTTTTTTTTGTTTTGTTTATTTGACAATTCATTTTAAAAAGACACTTATATGGTTACAACACCAATGCACAGTTAAAAAAAAAGCATCAAGGATAACACAAAAAAGTCACAGGACTATCTATCTATCTAGATAGATAGATAGATAGATAGATAGTAACTTTATTAATCCTGAGAGAAATTCAAGTTTC
>CAKAOH010039113.1:0-44439 GCA_916701665.1 Sebastiscus tertius | reverse complement strand
TTTTTTTTTTGAAAATACAGGCATGATTCATTCCAGCTACTGAACATGATTTAGTAGATGAAGTAATACCTAATAAAAACAAAGCCAGAATCCATTCTACCTAAAATACATAATGAGTCACATTTTCAGTCTGAAATTGGGTTTCTTTGTTTAATTTATTGTCTTCCCCACAAAGCCCCAATGCATTTTAAATAAAACAAAACTCACCACTTAAAAGGTTAATTCCCAAAAAAATTAGTACCAAGATTAGAAAATTGTAATATTTCAATTGCAAAGTAAAAAACTCTACAGATTTGCTTTTTATAACAGCTAAATAGTAACTTACATCACTCTTAATTTAAGCAGAAGCCACATTTGTGCAGTCACAGATGTGGCTTCAGCCACTTCAGGTCTACCAGCCGGTGCCTGAAGCCTAGTCACAGGACTATCTATCTATCTAGATAGATAGATAGATAGATAGATAGTAACTTTATTAATCCTGAGAGAAATTCAAGTTTCCAGCATCACAGTTCCACAGTGCAAAACATGTTAGTAAAAAGGCAGTAAAAAAGTTAGTAGTGCAAAGTACAAAAAAATATACCAGATATAAAAAATACAAGATGAAGAAGAAAACTGTTCAAACTGAATCATCTGAAACATCACATGCACTGACAGAGAGCATGGGGCAACACAGCTTCTAAAAGTAGCTGACTTTTTAATTGGTCTGACTCAACTGTGTAGGAAGGAGACCTCCAAAACTGATGTAGGTGAAGTCCTGCAGTCTAAATATCACGAGTTGTAAAAAAGAAAAGCTATGCAATTACATGTGCTTGAGTTCCAATTTTTTTCCCAGAAAATATCACTGTACTGCACTCTGGTTTATGATCTGTGTCTTCTCTTTTTTAGTTGAGCTGCCAGTTCTGGACAACGAAATGTACCATGCAGTGAAGCCTGGACTGTCCGCTTACAAGGACAACCCCGAGGAGGTACGTACGCATGTTTACACCATCACTTATTATTAATTATCAGGTGTATTAGGGAGTTGTTCACTGTCTGCAAACCACTGGGATTTGCACTGGGTTGGGTTCATGTGATGTAAACACTGTGTAATTACAAAAATGCCTCCTGCTGATGATGTCACTGCTGCCCACTCCTGTCTGCTATATTTACCAACCTTTGATTTACACGTTTTTGAAGACCACTGAAGATATTTCTCAGTTTGATTATGAATGGCCTCTCCTTCTGATGATCATGATCTCCATCTCCTCCACAGGGCGGCAACACCATCCGACAGCTGCTGAAGATTGCCAAGAAGACAGTGCCAGAGGCGGACTGGAAGAGGACCCCGGTGGTCCTGAAGGCCACGGCGGGTCTGCGTCTGCTGCCTGAAGACAAGGCCAACGCTCTTCTGAAGGAGGTGAGGCACGTTTTTCTCTCTGCCCTCAGACAGTTTGGCACAAACACCACCCGTCCCGCCAAGGAGCAGGGATGAGAAACCACTAAGTGCTTACAAGTGTCACTGAAAAAAAAGGCAGCAGTCTGCCCATTTGGTGGCTATCATGTCGCAAAAAACAGCTGTTGTGGGGTTGTGTGGAGCAACCATATTTGTAATTTAAAGTATTAAATCCAGGCTACTGTTCCAGCCATGCTTGTGGTTGAGTTATCTGTCACTCTAAAACAGAAGCAGAGCCTGAATAGACTATATCCTGACAACAGCAGAATATTTGGGTGTGTAGTCCAGTATCATTGTATTGTTTTGACACATATCCAGTAGATAATTGTAATGAAATAAATGTATTCCACAGGTGCGAGATGTATTTGATGAGTCCCCGTTCTTTGTGCCAAACAACAGCGTTTCCATCATGAATGGAGCAAAAGAAGGTAGGTTATCTTTCAATGCCCTGTAACCACTTTTTAAGAATATATAGTACACAAAACATTTTTATTTTTTGACAGATACATTGTCTGACCAGGTGCTTTAACTGACTCATTCACTGAGGATGCAGCTAACAATGCTGGTCTCATAATTATTTTTACAAGAGGTGCTACCTCGCTGAAACAAATAATTAAGCCAGTGTGAGTTGTAGCCCCACGCCCAATGATTTAGTGCGATCCTCCACATCACTCATTAAGACACCCTCACTATGTTATGTTTCATCATACAGTATGTGTCATCCATTATCCTCACTTTATGAGTGCAATAACTTGACATCTGAGACAATTGTAATTACCTGGGCTGGTCTGCTATCCTGCACGTTACTTAACACCAACTCTGCTACTTTAATATCAGCAAAATGAAGGAGAGCTGAAGTTTATTCTCTGTGCTTGAACACATTCAAATGTGAAAATATAGCACAGGTCAGTTGTACGCACTTCTCAGGCTTCTACTAATGCAGATATTTTCACCCTTGTGCTGTTTTAGGAGTCCTCGCCTGGGTCACAGTGAACTTCCTCACAGGTAAGACATTGCTTGTGTTTTGCTATGGTGGTGTTAGTGGTCAGGAGGTTCATATCTGAGGCTCCAGTGTACACAGAAGCCCGGCAGGGAAAGACTCTTGTCTCCTGTCTGAGGTTATGAGCTTGAATCACTGGCCCCAAACAGGTTGCAAAAACAAGCAATATTTCCTCACGTTTTTCACATAGCTATGGCACCATCACATTTATTTTGAGCTTCAAACCAAAATGGTATTTTCCTTCTTGGTGGGGGGGAAATACATTATCTGTAAGCACGCATCATGCTGACAGTAGTGATCGTAAAAGGAGGGAATTCGAACTGAAACTGGTGATGAAGCCACATGATTACACAGTGTGCTCTGTTTGTTGCACCGTTGATTGATAGCACCTTATCCTGTTTAACTTTGGGCTTATTTTCCGCAGGTCACTTGTATTCCAACACCAGGAGGACAGTGGGCATCCTGGATTTGGGAGGAGGATCTACTCAGATCACATTCCTTCCCAAGTCAAAGGTGAATTAAATATTTTATGTTGGTAAATAAGTCTGTTTTAAAATCCTCTCACTAAAAATATACAACTAAGCATGTGTTGTTCATCCAACAGAAAACAGTTCAGTCTGCTCCCCCCACTTACATTGCTAATTTCAACCTCTTTTCCAATACGTATCAACTCTACACACACAGGTAATATTAGATTACATATTCATATCAGTATTCTAGAGTAAAACATACAAATATATCTAAAACCTTACCATAATTGTCTGTCACCATCACATAGCTACCTTGGAAATGGACTGTATGCGGCTCGACTGGCAACTCTTGGAGCACTAGGAGCTGATGGTAAGACTATCTTTTATCACCTCTCCATTTGCACTCTTTCATAAATGCATTCATTGGAAGATGACAAACTGTTTCTTGTTTCTGTTTTTGTTTTCCCAGGGCTAGATTGGAAAATCTTCACCAGTTCCTGCCTCCCGAAAAAGTTCAGAGAAGATGTGACTTTTGGAGGAACCACCTACAAAGTTAGCGGGATTCCAGACGGTAAGATAAAAGCACACTGAGGTTTTGATTGCCTTCCCAGTGCTTTGGATGCAGCGATCCGTGCATTCCTTTCTCAGCGCTGGAACACAATAGAGTACAGTACAATACAGTCTCTCATGAGAACATTTCAACCCGCTGAAGTTTCTGTAACCTTGGCGCCAAACGCATGTTTTGTCATCCCTTCTCTCTCTCTGTCTTGCCTCTTGAACAATTATACTGCAGTCAACCTTGTATTTAAATGAAAAGAAAACTGTCAGTTAACTTCACAAATAAGGCAGTCACTCCCATACCACAGTCAAGTAGCCAAAAGATGCTGGGCTTGTCCCTGAGTTGTTATTTTTTTTGTGTAACGAGCGGCTTGATCTGGACCGCTCACAATTATGTGGTAAAAATAGACAGCCCAACAGGGCCGCACTAACTGCTGCTCTTGTCAGCACATGGTTTTGCCGGCACAAATGAGCCAACCATACCCATGGGGCTGTGTGAAACTTGTCCATTCTGGGGCTTCCCTTGTATATTGTATGGTGAGCCCCCAGTTTCAACCCCTGGTTAACCTCAAACTGAGGCTTTAGACTCTCACAATTGCATTCCAACCATCGCTGCATCCAAGCACCTTTAACTCATTGTTTACTCCACCATTTCCACTATTAGTTAAGTAATTCTTTGAAAAAACTACATATACCTTTTCTCTCTCTCTCTTCAGGCTATGCAGGCTATAAGCTGTGCTACTATGAGGTTATGAAGGTAATCAAAGGAGTAGTGCACCAGCCTTATGAAGTGAAGGGCAGCAGTGTCTTCTACGCTTTCTCCTACTACTTTGACAGAGCTGTGGAGTCCGGCCTCATTGGTGAGTGGGCACAGACCAAAGAGTCACCTTCCAGTGTCATTATCTTCCACGCTAATGATCATCTTTTGCACAAAATAGGTATTCAAGTTGCATGTGTGTTTTTTCTGCACAGATGGCAGTCGAGGCGGTGCGCTTGAAGTCCGGGATTTTAAGAAGAGAGCCAAAGAAGGTAAGAGTTACATGTTATCTTCTCTACACTTGTGTATGAAACCAACCATCTTTCAAGTTATATCAGTCCTTTAACCACTGAAACGTCATGCAACACAGTCTATGGTCTAAACAACAAAAGCACTAAACACTGTTTGTGCCCAATCTCTTGGCACGGCACAGCTTATCCTGTCAAAAATAATTTATTACAACAGTAAAATGTAACCGATTATTTGCTGACATTTGTTATGGAGATGTATTATAAGACAGTCGTAGTTTATTATAGAGTAAATATATGTTAACATCACTATAAAACTTTTTTGTATGTTTAACCGATACACACCATGCTTATCAGCTCGAGTGTGTGACACTTGCAAAGTCCATGCAGAACCAGATTTATAGCAAGTAGGAACGAGTTGATGCGTTATGTAAGGCTGTT
This sequence comes from Sebastiscus tertius, assembly GCA_916701665.1. NCBI lineage: Eukaryota > Metazoa > Chordata > Actinopteri > Perciformes > Sebastidae > Sebastiscus > Sebastiscus tertius. The sequence goes on along the minus strand of CAKAOH010039113.1, from coordinate 39,533 downwards.
TGTGTTGTGAGAACACTGTCACATGGTCTCGAGGAACAAGTCTGGCTCAGGCTGGGCTGGCAGCTGAGCTGGAGATGTCTGTCTCGCCCAGGCAGGAGGGCACCTGACAGCCACACACCACCTGGGGGCTGACACATACTGAAACACACAAACTGTGCACTGGTCTGTTTAACGCTGCCACCCACCCGCAGCCTTGTGCTGACCCTCAGCCGTTCTCCTCGCACCTCCCTGTTTATTCACCCAAACAAAACAGAAAGGTCATCTTTTAATCATGTAGCACAGGGGTTAGAAGAGGCGTTTTTTTTTTTTGTTAAAACATGGAACGTGACTTTATTATATGATGCAACAAGGTGTCTCCGTCAACTGCTTTTTTTGTCAGTGGTGTGTGAAACCTGTGTTGTCATGTCTGAAAACTGTGGCTTTTTGTGTTTTGCAGTGTGCAACAAAATGACCAAGTACCGTGCTATCAGCCCCTTCCTCTGCATGGATATGACATATATCACTTGTCTGCTAAAAGAGGGCTTTGGCTTCAAGGACAACACTGTGCTGCAGGTGAGCAAACCAGGGCCATGTTACTGTGGACAGTGGATGTGGGAGTCAAAGAGATACAAAATATGAGAAGCTAGATGACAAAACCTTCATATTCAGTCTGTACAGTGTTTCACAAAACTTAAACATTGTCATTGTGGTTTTAATGACCTTCCTCCTGTCACTCTCTGTTCAACAGCTAGCCAAGAAGGTGAACAACGTGGAGACAAGCTGGGCCCTGGGAGCAACCTTTGACTACTTCAGAAACCTCAACATCCACTAAGTACGGCTCACTGTCACTGCAGCCGGCACTGAGAGGGACAGTCTGTCACTGTGGGGCTTCCCATCCTCCGTCCACCCCCGATCAGCCCGTCCCCTCACAGACACACCTGGTCCCACCATGCCCCCTCCTCTCCTCCTCAACCTCAGCACCCTGCGAACACTCCGAGAACTGTTGAAAAAAAAAGAAATCACTATATTTTTATAAGGCCAGCTATTTCTACTGTATGTTGAGCTCATAACTGGTGGGCTGCCTTTATTTTTGTAAAACGTTTACATTTTTGATTCCTTATGGGTGTCTGATCTGAAATGTCTTTCTTACCCACCTGTTGAGTGTGTACAGGGTAGTTTAGAAGCAATACAACCAGTCATGGTATTTGGTGCTTACTGTGGTCCTGGTGTGCACTCTACAGTACAGTGAGATTTATTTAGAGACTAGTTGCTAGAAGTGCAACCATAGTTGTCTTTCTAAGTGCTTTTAAATCAATCCTCATTTCATTCTAGCAGTAAATAATGTTACAGAATTCCTAATTCGTTCGCCCCTAGCCACCATTGGAAATGGTGCAGTTGACAATCATACAGCTTCTTTTCTTCAATTTTGCACATAACACTTTAATTGCAGATATTGTAGCCAAGACATGATCAGTTGCTTTGACGTCGACTAAATAGTTGTACATATTCATCAAGTAGTGTTGGATTCACCATGACTGAGGGGGTAAGGAGAGATGCCTCTGACAGACTGTATCAGGTTAATGCCTGTAGTTTTAAAGTCCAGCCATTATAGTTTGTTTTGTCTAGAGTGGAAAAGTCCTTATCAAGCATGGCTAAATTGCAGGGGTCCTACGTCTGAACTCTATTTTAGACTAGCGGTAGAAAGACCTCTCATCAAGGGTAGATAGTAAAAACAACGTAATTTACCGCCTTAAATGCAGCAAAAATGTAAACAGAAATTATGTAAAAGGTTTCAAACCCAACTCCTTCGTTTGTTGCTGGTTGCTCAGAAACATTAGTACTATTGAATTCTGTTTTTGAATTCATTTTTCTTGTGAACTGTACAAATATTTAAATAACTTTATCTAATGTAGAGCATTTTAATTATCCTCATACAATATTAACTCTTGACCTCTCTGTGTAACTGCTCTTTAAACCATAACTTTGCTGTCTTTTCAGTATTCAACATGTTCAATAACTACTGCTGTATATACATAATGTAGACTTTTATAAGGGATATCTTTTGACAGAAACTGCTTTGACGTTGCAAAAACTTTATGCTGCACAATTGCTCAGAAATGCATTTATGTTCCATCAGTATGAATAACCTGATGAATGACAATATGTAAAAAATGTTTTTATTAAATCCAGTGAAATAAGTGTATACTATACATATATGTTTTAATAAAACATGAAAAATATACTTTACTGTGTATTTATACTTTTTTATATTGATTTCTTGTAATGAAATGCTATAGGGTGTATTAGTACCTTGTAGTCTCCTATGTAAAAAACACAATTTCATCTTTGAATTGTGCTTAACATCATTTTATCAAACTGTGTAAACATCGGATTCATGACATTATCCACGACTACACAGTCTGCATACTGTTCCCTCCATCTGAGAATGAAGCACTTCACATATCTCCATATCATATCTGAGAAATGTACCTCTTAGATAAATCAGAGCTTGGTCTATGAACTGTATTTGCAAAATAGTGGAGGATTTTAATCTTTTAAAATCAACAATCTTTATGCTTTTTACATGTTATGATATACCCGGGACAATGTAATGTTGTAGATGTGGATTTATTTTGCACTTTCAAAGCACAAGAACACAAATCACAACAGAGTAAAATATATCTTTATTACTTTATTCTTTTTTTTTTTTACATTCACAATTTTTACAGCCTGTAAAGCTCACAGTCTTTGAAAGACCCACCAACGACCTAGCATGACGAATGCATCACTTGCTCGCAAACGCCACGATCTGCTCCTGCAGAGGAAAAAGAGACATCAACTCAGAAACTTTGTAACCTTTGAGTCACGCTTACTAAAAGCCTGTTACAAGTGCGTGGCGCTGCAGCCCTCTATACAAGACCTGTAAACCAGTGAACTCACAACATTTAATATGGAAAAAATAACTTTTGTGCCTCGATAGTGAACTGCCTTTACAACCAGTTACAGTTGTGTTGGTCTGAATCACTTAGTAGGGAATAAAGTCATTTCACATGAGTGGTCGATAATAAAAGGGGTGTGAAAACACAAGCCAACACCGCTGTCCGCTGCCCCAGGGCCAGCCCTGCACCCCACCCACACACTTTTGGTAACACTAAATTTGGGGCTAAACTTAGATGCCATAGTAGTAGGTTCGGAACCCTGGAAATTATAGACACCGCTAAAGTAAAGCTCCGTGTAATCAGAAAAGAGGGTGGAGGGTGGGGTCCGCGTGGAGGCGGAGCTTGGGTTTGATAGGTGGTTGATATTATCTGAGTGATGGCCAGGTTCGCTTCGATGTGCAGGAGGACATGTTTGGCGGTAGTGTCTAGAAGGGAGGGAGCTTACTTTTAGTGCCGGGAGCATGTTGGTGGCCTGCACACCGAAGGTGCGTAGGAGGACGAGAGGAGCGGCGTTAGTGGAGTAAAGGTGCTTCATGAGGTCGATGGCAGCCATCATGGGCAGATTGTGTCGCTGGCGTTCAGTTTCATATCCCAACAAGTGCTGCATCGCTCCTACACACACAAACAAAGACTGGGGGTTAAAAGATGAGGACATAGTTTAAGCTTGTCTGTCATGTGTTTTCTGCATTAAGTCACTACACTGGTGCTATTTTGACTTGAGCACATTTAACAGTGGAAAAAATAAACACAATATCTCATAATAGGATTTTCATTTTTTTATGAAAAGCAACTTACATATAGTTCCTGGCAGAATGAACAGAAAAAAAACATCAAATAAATGTTGCCGGAAAAGCTGATGCTTTTTATAAGTCAGATCAACAGCATGCGTTTGAGTTGGGGCTATGGAAAAGAGCTTAGGGGAAACCACTGTGCTATGGTTGCAGCGCTTGTGTCTGTTTAGAGTTCTCACTGACCCAGGTCCTTCCCGTCAAAAGCTGCCTGGCTCAGGAGCTGTGTGAGGCAAGCCACATCCCCGAAGCCCAGGTTGGCTCCCTGACCCGCCAGAGGATGTACACGATGGGCTGCATCCCTGCAAACACAAACAGTATGCTATTTTATTCATAGTGTAAGTGAAAGTAAAGTGTGAATAAAACATTAGTTGAGGCAACAATGACCAGCGTATCAAGCTGATTTTTAAGGACTTTTTCAATCGTTGTCTTCACTTACAAAACATATACGTGTTAATGTGCAGGCCATTACTTTCATTGTGCCTATCTTACCCAATGAGAGCCACGCGGTGCCTGATGTACTCTGATGCATGACCGATGCCCAGAGGAAACATGACCCTGCTCTTTGGGCCGATCCCTGCCACACTCGGGGGAAGCTGTCGAGGTGAACCTGCAGACGGCATGATGGCCGACAGGGCGCTTCGGAACAGAGAGCCAGCCGTCTCAATCAGCTCTGACTGGTTCTCATTACTCCACTGTTAGTGCACACACAGACAGGCAAGAAGACGGAGACATATTCACAGAGAATGAAAACTGACCAGAAGAGAGAGAAAACAGACATTATCCCTTTGAGTGGACAAAGAAATTAGCTGACATAGGAGCAAAGCTGAACTCCAGGCCAGCGAAAGTGCTCTTTTTTCCCCTCCCTAACTAACTGGTTTGGCAGGGCTTCGGGAGCTGGGCTAATTAAAAGAAGATGCCGGCCAGGCTATGCAGTTGAATTAGCTCTGTTTGAAAAACATTCCATGCAGTAATGGTCGACACTGGGAGACCACAGGTTTAATTAGCAAACCAGGCCTGAAACCAAACGTGACTCAACCGTGGTGACCCCGTCCATCACCAGGCCCAGTAAAAATAGCCAGCTTGGGAAAAGGGAGTTTCTCCAAACATAAAAGAATGGATAGGTATATCATTCTCTTTGTGAAATATTAGTATACAGCTTGGGAAAAACAATGACAGCATTGTTTGTATGAGTCACACAAAACACTAGAGTGAGCCTATGGAGAACCCTTGCCACATGTAGTACACACAAATACAGAAATGTTGCAACATCTTCCTGACAGATGTGAAATGTGACTATGAATACAACATCAGCAGTATAATGGTTAGAGCGAGACTCACGAAGGCAGAGTTGATAGCGTCAACAAAGCTCTCCTCATCCAGCTCCAGCAGCTCCTCTGCCAGCCGATGGCTGGTTGACCACACCAGAGAGCTCTCTGTGTCCGACAGCTGCAAGGCACAGAGCGTGGTCGTTGAAGCATGATCAAACTTACGTGACAGACGGATACTGCAGTAAATAATGTAAGATATATAACATATATTACCGGTAACATTGCAATGGGTCCTGTTGGGAGGAACCTCTGCCATGCGACATTGTTCTCTGTGGGCTGTCCAACACATAAATCATATTAAATTAAATATCCTTCTGAAGTATTGTGGCATTGCATTGTATGGCATACATTATAATTATATAACTTGCACATAAAAACAAGATATTACAAAGGGTACTTCTGGGTGGGTGTGTTATTCTCAGATGTGACATTAAAATTACGATCATAAACACGACATGGTAAATTCAAAACTCAGTAACATCCAGTAATGCCTGCTTTATATTTGAGCGTACAAATGATAAATACGTTGAATGTGATACTCACCTCTGATAGGTGCAGCACAGCAACCACAGCAGATTGGTCATAATTCCACTTGACTGTGGGTATCCCCAACGCCTGCCGAACCATTGAGTTTGGTCCGTCTGCACCAATCTGGGAAGCAGATGAGGAAAAGGGAAACGATAAAAAACACAAACGACAACAACAGATGAAAAACTACAGTGTGTGATGATGGAATGAAACTGACCAGCAGTTTGGTCTGAGCAGTTTCTCCGCTGGCCAACGTGACCTTGACCCATGGGATGGAGTCTGCTGTCTGCTGGGGCATGGGCCACGCGTACTTCACCACCTTGGACCTGTACTTAACTTGCACGTTATCTGACAAGACAACAAGCACATAAAACCGGTGACTACAAAGGCGGCAGAAAATATAAAAAGCAGTGGCTCTTAAAATAAAATGACAACCGTTGTGACTCACACAACAAAAGGATCAAACTTGATCCCGTGTATGTATCATTACGCTAAATCTGTGTGTTTTTCCGTCAAAACGAGAGGATGGTTTCTCTGCAGCCAAAAGCAGTTGAAGATCTATAAACAACTTCATAAAACACCACTGATTTTCCTCTCTGGCGCTTGCAAAAGTTTACATTTGACAATCTTCTTAATGGTCTTGGCCTGCCACATTGACCTAACTAATAGTGTTTATCTACAAGAACACCACGCCGCACTTTGCACATGCTGCCAGCTTGTTGGATTTTGCACTAACACGGCCCCTCTTCCTAAAATATCAGCAGCTGGACATCCCAAACATAAAAGCATCCTGAGCTGCGCTGGCTCATGCCGACTTGGAGCGGGACCCATCTACAGAACGGCTACTGGTTCCTGAACACAAATGTCAAATACGGGTTTCCAGGGATTTTGGGAGCAGGGTTACATTGAAACCAGCTGGTGTAGGGCACACTTTTCATGTACTGCATCGTGAGCATAACAGCACCCCGGATAAAATGAGAGGAGAGAGAGAGAGAGAAGCGGACGATTGGGAGGCACATGAGGCAAAAAACGTGCCGTAACCACACATCCGTTGTTTGGTGCAAAATGTTGAAAAACTGTTTATAAATATGCCACTTTAACTGTCAAGCACATAGCAGGGCTTGAGAGTTTTATTTGCGAATCTCACAAAAGTTGGTCTAATGTCAACAGCAATAGAACAATATACACTGTCAGCGCTTTAGTGTCTTAAGAGGTGGCAAAGCTTGGGAGCACATGGCAGCTTTAAATAGGTCACTGGACCACTTCACGTGTCCTCGGAGGGTGCCGGGGCCCTGCAGTTCCCAAAATGTGAGGCTTTGATTGAAATTGCAGGAAAAACATGAGCGGCTCCAAGGGCTTAACTTGTCTTTAAAAACAGTCACCGGGAGAGAGTACAAACAAACAGAACCTGGGGACAGGATGGAATAAATGTGGTGGCATTAGCTGCCAGACTCGGCTACCATTAGGCAGATGGAACAGGAATCAAGAGGTTTCACAGAGCACTGCTGCTTACTGTGTGGGGCTTCATGTTTTAAACATAAAATGCTGTGCTTACCGGACAGGCTGTCCAGCTGTTTAGTGAGCGCAGCCACAACGATGTCGTTCTCCACGATGTATGCCATCTCGTTCTGCAGGTCCTCCTTATCGAATGTGATCAGGGCATCTGAGCAGGCATCCCAAACCTAAATGAGAGACTCATTATGCCTGCGGTCTACAAGTCTATCCTTAAATGCAGCAATTATGCATCCCCTCTCCCTATATATAGCTGGGCAGAGAAGTGGCGCTTCATTGAGCTGAACACATCAAAGTTGTTAGCTGCTGTCGGAGGTTGGCACAGCCTACATGCATCAAACCCAGAGCGATGAGGGTCACCAACACCCCTCTGGCTGGTCGGCTGACTTCAGCTTAATGGAGCTCTCTGAGGTGGAGGACCAAATGACATTTTGTGATGTGGATTTTTGCAAACATTCTCTTGGAAACACAAATAACAAATGACATGTTTGTGAACATAAAGAGCGGGTCAATATTTATCCGCAACCAAAAGCGGCAAAATGAGATACAGTTTTAGGTTACTGTAATTCCAACCCTGAAAGTACTGTTTGAGTTAAGCATGAGGGGGTGAAAAGTGTTTGTACAAGGTTAATCCTCTCCTGGGTTGTAACTATGGTGACAAACCCCATCATTCTGCAGTAATATGCTGCTGCGCTACTTTTTTCCAACTTGCCATAAAGTAGGGGGATATACCCTACAGAAAACCACTAATGGCAGTGGGTTTGCAACTTGTGATAAGTGGTTGGGGAGAAAGATTTACTGAGACCAGCCCAAAAATTGTTTTGGTTTTGTTTAATGCTGGGTGACATGATGCAGTGTTGGGGTAGAATCAGTAACTACATACTTTAGGATATAAACAATACACTTCCTCGCAACTTTATAGAGAAAAATCTGGGCAAAATGACGGCAAAAACTTCTGTTTCAAATCTAAACCCTCAATTCTTATTGGACATTTAAGGTATAGCGGCATTTTACTGCATGGAAAGAATGTTATATAGACCTGACCTGCAGTATATACTTGGTGAGATGTATATGACTGAAATTCAATGAACAAACAAGCCAAAGCAGCGGTAGCAGAGTGAAGGTATAATGGGAGAGGTACACTACCATAATCACTGTAAGGCACTGCATGATGACATCTTAGGCCCAGAGAGAAACCCTGCGGTCGAGTGTTTGGTACACACCGACCACATCTTACAAGAGGGCCGGAGCCTGCACCCACAGCTGTAAAGCGGGTTCACTTTGCAGCAAACAACCGGTCTCCTAATCTTTCATCTTCTTCCCGTTGTTCACATGAATCTTCATAATTATACGATGTGGGGAACGAGTACCAATTTGAAAACGTCAAAAATGATTTACTCTTCATAGAAAACATGGCTTTAATAAATAAACAAGCATGGTCAAAGAGCCGTCCGGGACTTTGAATATGCCAGGAAATGGCCTTTTTTTTTTTTTTTTTTTTTTTTAAATATACCTTGTGTTCTTTAGCATCCCTTGTGCCACAGATCCTGCAAAGCTACTAAAAAAGACATAAATTGCACAAAGGAATGAACAAAATGCGGCATTACATGAAACCTCTGTTTCCAGCCATTTTTATGTGAACAATTACATAGCATGAGTATGATTATATGATACAGTATCTTGTTGCTTGTTCATTAAGCTGAATGACTGAGTAGAAGCTGAGTGTCACAGATTTTTCTATCCACAAATTGTATGGTGCAGTCACTGTGATTGATGGATAACAGAAATACATACAGTATGTCGGTAAATTAGAAAAGTCTGGAGGACATATGCAGAAAAACTCAAGTTGTGTAAGAGAAGGATTTTGGGAGATGCTCTGGTTATTTTTTGCTTGCCTTGAAATGATACTTTTCTGAACTTTTGACATAGCAGTACGGTGGCAGTTACTACACCCTTGTGTTGCGCAGATTCCAAAAAGCAACTTAATGTCATAGTGAGCTGAAGATCAACATACCTGCATCTTTTTATAAGGTTTGCACCTCATCTTTGTGATGTTCTCCCATGCTCCAATACCTGTGTGTGCACAGACACAGATTTCAAAACAATTACAATACTAATTTAAACCAACAATGTATGCCTATGTATTACAAATAATCGTACTCTAAAAGTTAAACATGAATTGGCTGAATTTTAACAAAAATCAGTGGAAGTGGAAGTTGGTCCAACTAGTATTTGAGATCGGGGTTAAGTCTGAGCTGAACTGGACAGAATTTAGCAGCACTGGGAACAACAACCAGGTGCAAATCCAACAATGTGGATGTGTTTTCCTCTGTTCTGGAGTCTGCGACTTGGAAGATTGTTGATATTTGAACTAAATACCCAAACAAATACCCCCCTCAAGATTTACCTGCCCTCTTGTTCCCATTGCATTTCTCTTTTTACATCCATGGCCTTTTCCCCTGGTTGGAATAGTGCCACTTTGTTTGTTTTCCATTAACAGAATCAGGGCTGTGTATGAACACCGGAATTTTTTTTTTTCAGCGCACACACAGAACAGACAGTTAGCAGTGAGGAGGTATTTGTTGAATTTGACAAAAAATGTATTGAATTAGAATCGCTGACTCCACCTTTAAAGCCCTTCCATTTTTTCAAAAATCTTAAAAGTGGTAGTAGTGCCTTTTACTTTTTGCGCAGGTGCCAGTGAAAGGTAATGAGGTCACAGACAAGCACAATGTTTTGAATAAACTCCCTCACACTTGCACCACTGCATTACTCTCAAATCCTCTATTGACATTTCAGGAACATAGTCTCTGATCAGATAAAAGTGGTAAACATTGTGAAGTCAATAAACGGTACACAAATCATGCAAGAGAGTGGCGTGATTTGAGATGTTAAGCAAAACTTCAGCCTCTCTGTCTCTCACTGGCACCGGTGTACTGACTTGTTACTAAAACTATTATCAAGGTGCATTGTAATGCATGATCTACTGGGGAGATATTGTAATTTTTGTTATTTTAAGACCTGAATCAGGGTAAATGTGGACGAACTTAATGTGTCCGACAATCAACGTAATTTTGCCAAATGATTATTGTCTGCTAGCTTAAATGAAAAAGGTGAATCCTTTTTTGAGACATTTTAAATTATTTAGGGTAAGTGAGAAAATAATGTAAATTGACACTTGAAAAATAATCTGTTTTTCTCTTTAAACTGTCATATGGGTCATAGGTGAGAAGTATGTGTGCTAAACAGTGGTTGTATGTGTCAGCACATATAGGTAGACTGAAAGCGTGAAATAACAAAATGCACAGGTCTGGACTGATATTACAACGATAGTTTCACAGATGAGTCCATCAAGCCTGACTAAAGTTACAGGGAGGAACAAATAAGGTCAGATATGATCCCTGCTAAGCCTGGGTGATTGGACAGTGTCTGATCCCTTGCTCACGTTGTGGGACTCATTTATTAGTCAGGCACCACATGCTTCTCACAGGAAGGGAGATAATCACCACAGAAATAACTTATTTTCTGTCTTGGGTGAAACTGCCCATTTTAAATGTACAAAGAACACAACAAAAATAAGTTATAAACCATTTAACAGTGATGTTTTTTTTTGTGTGTCAGGTTGTGTGTATACTGTACCACTGAGGAGGGCAGCAGAGCCTGGACTGATGGAGCTGACTCTGGTGCTATAGGTGTCTGGGACCTTGTCAATCACTTTCTTGTTGCCTGCTTCAAGCAAAAGAATCTTCTTGCCCTCCAAGTTGGGATCCATGCCTGTCAAAATTCATGTAAATATTGTATAAAAATGGGCAGCACATATATAAGATTGAGTCTCGGCAGTGCTACAGTAAAAATAAAAAAATCTAATGGTGAAGCTGTGTGTGTTTAGGTACTTCTGGTATCATAAAATGTGGCTCTACATTTTTCTCATTGCATCACATCTCAGAGTTTATATATGTTTATACTTAGTAACTTTTAGAGTTATTATTACATGTCTCAAAAGGTTTATCTAAACTTGAGATGCAGGCTTTCTCCTGATAACACTACTTTTTAATTTAGATGTGACATCTAATGGTGAAGCTGTGTGTGTTTAGGTACTTCTGGTATCATAAAATGTGGCTCTACATGTTTTTCTCATTGCATCACATCTCAGAGTTTATATTTTAGTAGCTTTTAGAGTTATTATTACATGTCTCAAAGGGTTTATTTAAACTTGAGATGCAGGTTTTCTCCTGATAACACTACTTTTTTAATTTAAATGTGACATCTAATGGTGAAGCTGTGTGTGTTTAGGTACTTCTGGTATCATAAAATGTGGCTCATATACATTTAGCTTTTAGAGTTATTATTACATGTCTCAAAAGGTTTATCTTAAGAGATGCAGGTTTTCATCAACTCCTGATAACACTACTTTTTAATGTGACTTTAATGTGATTTAAATGTGACAGGTTTAATAGTGGCTGAACTGTGGTACAGGTGAGGGCGTCACTCACCTAGGGAACATGCCATTGCAGATCCAACCATTCCTCCCCCGGATATAATAACATCATAAACCACATTCTTGCCAGGATCGTCTCCGTGTTCTGCAGACACTAACCCTCGGCTGCTGGTGACTTTTATAGCAGATAAATGCTTTTCTGCCACAAAACACCGGCCAAGTCCGTTTAAGGCCAGCGTCGCCCTTGTGAGCTTGTGCATGATTTCTGTCTTCTTATGAGAGGAGAGTCTGGATATTCTCCTATGACAATCACACAGACCTTGAATGTGTCCTAGATGTGAACCTTCTGTAATCCAGACATGTCTCTGTTGACAAACGCTGCTAGAGGAAGTATTTCCGGGTTCCGTGTCCAATCACAGAGCACGCAGAGTGACGCAGAGGACCCAGCAGTGACGTCAGTCGCTTAGTTAGTTTACGTTTGGAGGACGACGCTGAGAAACACTTCTTCCTAAAACTCCTCTTTTACCAGGTTGGTGGCTCATTATTACTTTTTTTTTATCATGTGCTTTAAAGTGGCAGGAAAGGTTTTGTATGTAAGTATGATAGCAAAGTAAATACGTATAGAAACAACTAAATATATGCTACATGTTCTTAAATCGACGTTACCATGTTGAGAGCGCTGTTCTGGTTACTATGGTAACCAGTTTACACACCGGATGTGGAGATGTCAGCAAGTTTGATATGTGTCATTTTTTATTTTTATTTTTAAATATTAGCAATCTTTAAAATACAAAACTGACTGCTTTTTAAACCATTATTTATTAATAATTTTTTATTGATTAACTAATAATTTGCAATTATGTTTTTTTGTTGTAAAATGTCCATCAGTCCATCTTGTTGCTAAATAATAATTAATGTGCTGCTAAAGACATGTAAATCCAGAGGACAGATGGTCATTTTGTAATGGGTTATGTATGAATAATTGTGATGTGTTTTTTTTTGTCTGATGGGTCTTACTTGTCTGTCTGTCTATGGTAACAGTATGTTTATTGGATGTGTACTTTTTCTCAGACTGAGCTGCCAATGGATGCAAAATGAATTTCAGTGCAACTGACAATAAAGTTGTATCGTATTGTAAAATGTCACAAAATAGTAAAAAAAAAAATACCCATTACAATTTCCTAGAGCACAATGGGGCATCTTCAATTTGCTTGTCCTGTCCAAACCAACAATGTGAAATCTAAAGACATTCAATTTGTAATCTATCTTGTTCTTTTCTCGAATAAACAATTGACCATTTGGTCTACAAAATGTAAGAAAGTAGTAAAACATCTCCATCACAGTTTCTCAGAGCCCATGGTTACATACAATATTAAAACTGCATGTTTTGTTCTATCAATGGTCCAAACTCAAATATATTCAATTTACAATGAAGAAAACCTTTTTACTTACAAAAATTACATAAATGATTAGTCAATTATTAAAACTGTTGCCAATTATTTTCCAATCAATTAACTGACTAATTATCTCTGCTCTATTTAAAATGTTGTTTAACTGAGATCAAATAATTGAGCAATGTGAACTTTGTGAGCTGTTATTTTTCTTCTCCCTGCTTATTTTTGATAATGGGATGTATCTTATTTATTCACAGATCACATCTTATTATTTTGTGTAAAACTCAGTGTTGGAATTGTACACTGAATTATTTACAGAAATGATAGACAAACAGATGAATTGATTAGAGTTTCGTCGCTATCTCAAACTAGAGGAACTTTTTGTTTACAGGAATAAGCAGCCTTTCACAACCTCTGTTCGTGTCACAGGTCAGAAATATGCCAAAGCTGGACACCTTGCTGGAAGATGGACTCAGATCAGAGTTAATGCTCCGACAGCAGCTGAAGGCCCTGAGTGAGACCCTCAGGCAGCAGCTGCAGGAGACAGAGACGAGACAAAAAGAGGAGCTTGAGAGGAGGATTAATCAGAACTCTCTACTATCAACAAATGTAGACCAAGGGTCTGGTGATGGAAATGAACTGAAGGCCAAGTAGGTTTCCTCAAATGTCTTTTTTGTTTTATCATAATTATAACATATCTATTTTAAAGAAGATCTGTACTGTTTTTTCAGACATATAGGAATGAGGAGATCCACCTCTACATGTGGCCTGACCTCAGACAAAGAGACTTTGCACCATCCCAGACAGTCAGAGAGGCCTAAGCTATCTTCTCCAGCTTTGGTATCTTCAAACTGGAAGAGTTGTTCAGTCAGGGCTTCCACGCTGACTCCTGCCGGGACTCAACAGTGCGAGCGGTTCGCTTTATCTAAAACAACACTGGTGAGCAAAGAGGAGGAGGCCGAGGCTGAGTGTCAGAGGAAGTTCTGCGCTCTCCCCATGCCCAGCCACGTCATTCAGCCCCTCTATCAGGAGATGATGGAGGTGAGAGAGAAGGAGAGGAAGCAGGGCCATGAACAGAGGAGGGACTTCCTGCTCTCCAATCAAAGACCTTTCAGCTTCCAGGAGAGAGAGAAGGAGAAAAGGGAGAAGCTGATAGCAATGTTCAACCAGGTCTCACATGATCGGAAAAACAAGGCTGCTACTGTTAGGAAACCTCCTCACAAAGAGGTGAAAGACTCGTCAGATCCTGAGCTGAAAGGTGGGTTTCATTTTCTGATGGAAGGATACTGGCTAGTGTTTGGTATAATAGTTGTCTTTGTAACATAACTTTATGTGTCACTTTACAAACTGCTATCTTAGAACAACATATAGGCCACCGGTTCCCAACTTTATGTGGCTTGTGACCCTTTATAGCCAGGCAGTGCCTACTTGTGACCCCTATCACAAGTTACATATGTCAGTGACATGTGAGCAGTTTAACCAAAGAGTGATGTTTCCCTCTCAGATTGGTCCGCCTTTAAAGTACAACTTGCTTGTATTTCACAAGAAAAAGTCAAAGATATAATTTAAGAGAAGTTAAATTAACATAATTTGTGCATAAGAATAATTTTCTTCTTCTTCTTCTTTCTCAACTTGTTAATCATCTCCCAACCCTTCAGATCTATCTTAGACCCCTTTAAGGGTCCTGATGCGTTGGGAACCAGTGGTATCAGTACATATAAGATATGTAATGATTCATAAAATGCATAGTATACAGTAGGTTATGCTCTGTAGAAACAAGACTTCCTGATAAACATTAAACACAAACCTGAAATTCATAGTGAAACTTTGGTGATGTCACACCCATTTAGATTTTTAGCAGCCTATACACAAGGCTGTGCTTTGTTCTGTAAGTGTAATAAAATGTATTGAAAATAATTATAATGTTACACACCTAATTCATATCATGTCATATTGTATGCATGTATACTGTACGTCTGATACACTTTATGCAGTGACATGACTTCATCTTCTACGTTACCTTATTGTATTTCTGTGCAGACCAGGAGTTTTGCAGACAAGTCCCCGCTCAGACAGCAGTGCGACATCTTACTGCGTCTGGCTGCCCGAAACTTCGAACTGCTGAGCGCACCAGGAAAGAAAAGTTGGGCTTCCTGGATGAGAGGCCCAGCTTCCAGCCAAAAATCATCCAGCAGGTCCCTGATTTCAGCAGGCTGCACAAAGCCTTGCAGACAGTGGCATTGAGGAAAACACAGCTTAAAAATGGGATAAAATGTCATCCCTTCTATCTGAGGACATCAGCTCTCCCTGCAAGGCAAAGTAGGATGAGCCTTGAACACTCGCAGGTAAAAACATTTCTTTACCACGCACCTGTTTGTTTAATATGAGAAAATGTTAAAATGGTTTCATTTTTTTAGTTGCTTTTATGCATTAATTCAGTGTAGTTTGGTTTTAGTTTCTTCTCACAATATGAGCTAATTTAGTTTCTATCGTTTTGAATTTTGTGCTTTGATTATTTTTTATGTATTTCAGTAATCCCCTGCCTAAATATGGTAAGCAGGCATCTGAGCATCAGTAGCATTACATCAATACAATGTAAAGAAAAATGTCTTGAAGAGCCAGTGTCTCTTGAGGAATTACATAAGAAGACATTTAGGACTCCAAAGCACCAGATGGCTTCACATTTAGTTTTACATTACTCTGTTTGATGCATGGCTCGAGACACATCCACCCACCACTTTGTCAACTCAATATCCTTCTCTTTTTTAATTAATGCTGGTTGGAAACCACTAGCCCTCCTTAAAGCCTCTAATGTTTATATGCTGACTACCTACAGTAAATCCTTGCAAGTTTAAAAAGGTCCATATCACTATCATTGCACCACATGTACAATAACTGTCACAATAAGAACAGATGTTTACCCTACAGTTTGTGTCGTCTTTGCAATGCTCTATCTGTCATCTGTTTTCCTGTGGTCCCTCAACACTTAGAAGTGTTTACTTAACGTGTGACAAAGGACTTTGACCTGGTCACATATGACTTTCTATTCTGTGCCTTTGGTAGTAATGTGTTTGATGGTAAAAGATTTATTGTATGGGTTAAGTTCTTGTGTGGCGTATGTGTTATTTTCTTGAGGCCGTTCAGACCAGTCCCCTCAGTTGTGGAACTGTAAAGCTATTTGAAATATGTTCAGTGGTCCCTGTCCAGAGAGGGAATACACCCCTCCCTTCAACAGTTGTATTTCAAACTTTCTCCACCTCATAATTTATCAAGTTCAACTCAAGCCCCATTTCGGCAGCGCTTGATATTTTCCTCATTTATATACATAATATACTCCTTTTCATTTCACAAGACAATCTCTATATATGTTCTTAGACATTTGTTTGGGTGGAGGATCCACACGAGGGCATTCCATATACAATTATAACAGTAATTCAATAAGAATAACAGTAATTTACACCAATCCAAAGTGGTAGAATGAACTTTGTGATCAGTGAAAGTGTCTTCTTTTTATATATAGTCTGGCTATACCCAAAATTATAAAATTACCAGAGATCTATTTTGTGTGCCATGTCAGGCATTTTTGGGCAAATTCCTCTGATTTAACTTATACTATATATAGATATATTTAGCCTTGTTGCTGATGGTGTGGCACGTAAAGAAGCTACTAGATACATAGTTACATTATTTGTAGATTAACATCACATAGGTAATTCATAGTTAATAAATGTATGACTACAGAAACAGATTTATACTGATTTATACAAAACAAACAAACACCGTATTCTATGAGTAATTTCATAGACATTAACATCCAACTGTGTAATGTTAAAGCCCTCGGTATCTCATCAATTAATCTTTGTCATTTTGTCTGTGAATGTTGGTGAAGTGTTTTGTATTGATTGTTCTTTTTTTTTGTTTGATACAAACAATAACTGAAAACTACATTTTAGAAAGGAAGAAAGAAATTCATTATTACTAAGCATAGTATTTATTTACAGTACAAAAGGGTTTCCCACACAATTTATTTATTTATTGACAGGCAATGTAGGTCTTCTCTAGTTCTCCTGCAGTACTTTTACATTTCAAAAAAACGCCTAAATCATTCTAATTGGCTTTGATCACAGTGAATTGCTACAGTATGCTGTATCATCTGACAGAAAACCTTCTATATCCACTCCAACTCGCTACGCTGATTTGGCAGAAAGTCTTCCATGCATACATCTGCCTTACATCAGTTTATACACTGATGCATACTTTGCTGGTGTTACTACTACACCCCGTAGGGTTTTATTTTAATTCTAAATTTTAAAAGTCGATGAAATATGTGGTCAAACAATATATTTGTAACTATTTTTTCCCTTTCATCTACAGGTACCAAAAATAAGTAATCTCAGCAGAAGCAAGTCACTTGGGGCCTTAACATCACTGTCTGCAGACACACTCCCTACATACATCACAGATGCTGCAAGGAAGCGCTGCATGGCCATCAGGTGACTTGGATTATTTTGGCATGACTTTGGAACTTCAGACAGTAGATGTTTTCCTCTTTATAGTTTCTACACTCTAAATCCTCTGACTTGCAGAATATTTTGACCTTCACAGAAAGTCAATGGAGATGAGGGATAGCAAGAATCAAGAGAGTGCTGACTGGTTGAGGAAGTACCAAATGAGTTCCCAGGCCATGAGGAAGACAGTCACACTCCATGCGAAGTTGCTTGACCCACACATCAGCTTGAAAGAAGTGTATAATGACAAACTACAGCACCATCGGTGAGTGAGGTCGTTCATTCTCCAATATTGCAACCTTTGTTACTCACATCACAACAACCACAGACGCCTGCCGCAGTAGCTCAAACTATAATCTTCTCTTACATGAAGCGAGGCTGACCAACAGAGGATGAGAGAGTACATGAGGGAGTTACGGGAAATGAAGGCACGAGTTGGCGAACGCCCTTATTTGTTCGAACAGGTGAAACAGGTGAGTGACAGCTGAGAAGATTACATCACATTGTAGATGATGTGCCCCACTCCAGCATAAACTTTGTGGGGTTTTTTTTACTGACAGAAAAATGCAAAGGCTCACGCAGAGCAGACATACAGAAACAAGCTGAAGAAAGCCGGCTTAAAGGAGCAATTTGTTGAAGAAAATGGAGAAGCAGTTGAAGGAGCATCATGCAGCTCTGAGGAGGATACATATGAGAACTGCAGCACTGAGAATCACATTCACAGCAGGTATGCAGTGTGAGAATTTTTAGCAAGTTTAGTTCATCCACTATGTAATACCACACGTGTCCGGTAAAAGTATGAATAGCACTGGTGCTGGAGAGCCAAGGACTTCTTGTGGTTTGGTCATATTACATTACATAATTTTCTGCGCTTGCCCGGCAGTCTTCAGTGAAGAAAGAAAAATAGTGTAGCCAAGTAAAAGTTCGATGTAATTACAATATAGCCATTTTCTAACCCAACATGTCTGATTTAGGGAAGAAAATGTAGACGACGGGGAGAAAATTGAAGATGTGGAAGAGAAGAGCGTGAAGTCCAAAGGGGAAGAAATGCCATGATCAAAAAGGTTCAGGCGGCACAGTTTTTTATGGCCTCTCCGCTAGAAAACAACACTGTCCTCAAAAATGATTCATGTCACGGCTAACTATCCGCACCAGGCATTTGATAGTTTAAGATGTGGAACTATAAATTATGAAATGACAAAACATTTGGACTTTACAATCACAAATGTTAGGGATTACAACTGAGAGAAAATACCAGTTTATAGAAGTGTATGTGTTTATAATATGTATATACATATATAATATTTAATTTGCTTTCAGTATATATGTATACGATTTGTCTAGCAGATTATAAAAATGAAAATAAAAAAGCTACTTTTTGTTTTATGACAACAATTTTTCCTCAGGAATATGAACACTGTAATTTAGAGGATGATGAACACTTGGTTACCAGAAAAAACAGCTCAAAAACAAAATGAGAACACCAGTCGAGACCACTGTGTCTGTAACATTAATTAGTGTTTCACCCACTCTAAATCAAGAATCTTCCGATAGCCATAAAAACAGTTTATACTTTTACCGTGAGAAATAGAATCTGTTTTTGCTCTTAGTTGTATTTTCCTCAGCTTAGTTAAAAAAAATGAATAAAGGTATAATTTTTAATCGGCAGGTCTCGTAAGGACACCAAGCGTCTGACATGGTTCTCAGATGGTTAGGTTAAAGTTCCCAGTTATTTCTACAGCCACACTGCCACCTAAATAAACAGCCCTCTCTGGGCATAATGCATTCACAGAGACCAGTTCAGTGGTCCGCTCCAAGCCCATAGACCCACATCAAATACGCTCATGCACTGGCCTGCACTCTGAGTTTGTCCTTAGACAGCTGACTGCCAGGAATTCTATAAATCATATTTTACTAACAAACCACATGTCTGAATATGTATATAATCACAATTAAAATGTAGTCATGGGAGGCCAGTACATACCATATGTCTACATTTTGTAGGCCGCTGTGTCATGCATTGAAGCTATTCAAGGTAATGTTGGCATGAGTAGGTCATCTTAAGGTAACACTATTGAATGCATTGAAGTTTGAAATTGAATTTCAAAGTGTGCAATATGTTACATAGATTACAATACATTGACTGATGTGCATTTCTACAGGTATGGCAGAGAAAAGGTGACTGTAACAGTATTCACTATGACTGTCTGGGTATTAAAATAAGCATTTGATTCATTTAGCATAATTAAAAAGATAATCCCTTCCTTGAGATCTCAAACATCACATGACAAAGCTTCAAGGGCTCCATCCTGTCAGGTTGTCATGGGAACAGTTTATCCCTCCCCACTCTGCCTTGTAGTCCCTCAGGAGAACGCTGCGCACCTCTGATTCCCCCGGTGCACGGCTGAAAACAAAACCGATCTCTCCCAACCTGCTAGATAATATCCGAGTGAGACGTCTATTTAAACAAACTGTAGTTGCCTCCAATGTGTGTTGAGAAAGCTGAGAGAGGCAACAAACACATCTCATTTAGATTAATGAGAGGCTGAGCGCTTGGCCACTG
Organism: Sebastiscus tertius; assembly: GCA_916701665.1. Classification (NCBI taxonomy): domain Eukaryota; kingdom Metazoa; phylum Chordata; class Actinopteri; order Perciformes; family Sebastidae; genus Sebastiscus; species Sebastiscus tertius. Next base: position 19,553 of record CAKAOH010039113.1, on the reverse strand, counting down.
AATGTTATGATCACGCTGTTTGAGGAGTGGTTTTACTTAGCAGATGAACAATATAATTTCACTAAGGTGGTGCGTTCAGGTCTTTTATTATTCCGGCTGCTGTAAGATATATAAATTCCCACACATTTAATTCTGTAAATGCATGGGGTTGCAAATGTAGGCAGCTGAAGACACACCCTAGAATAGATGATATAGGCCTCAAATGAACTTCACTGTCACAATGTCAGCCAATTCCTAGCCTCACATTTTCCTTGCCTGCCATGTACTAACTCTGCTGACATTTCAGATCCTACCACTGCCACCTGCCCTGCAGTAACCCCGCCGTTCCCCATCGCATGACCTCCCCTGTCCACCTGCACACCTGTTCCCTCTTCCCCATCAACCCAGTAGTTTATGTACCAGCCCACTCCAGTCCCCGCCAGATTATGTATTGTACTTCTGTTTTAGCAGTCCAGTCATTTTCTCTGCCAGCATGAGTTTTGCCTGGTATGACCCCTCTGCCTGCTCTCGAGCCTGATCCCTATAAATGTTCGCTTCATTTCCCGTTTGCCTGTTTTCGACCTCTAGTAAACTTAAACTTTTTATTACACTGGCCTGGTCTCGGACGCGTGTTTTAGGGTTCATACCAGGTTTTACTGAGCCTTTACATTCTCATGCCTTAAACCATCAACAATTGCACTGCATGAAGTATTTTTGTTGTGTTTTCTGGTTATTCTGTCATTCATTTTTATTTCTTTATTTGAATTCTCTTGATTTTATAGTGCAAGTAGTGCAAAGGCCAAATATTTTGAGAAGTGCAATGTATAGAGTTGTGTGCATGTGTAGTCTCTGTATGTTTTAGTCCTTGGTTCACCTGCAGGAGGAGCTGTGGCTCGCTGCAGCCTCTCTGGAGCAGAAGCGAGAGATCCCTCTTTTTCTCCTTCAGTGGCATGAATAATATCCCCAGTGCTGGAGAGAGAGCATATCAAGAGGCAAACGGGAAGGGGAGAGAGAGATAGCAGCCAGTGTGACAGATAAGAGCGTGGCAGAACTTGTCTCCCTGACTGAACCGTGGGGCTGGGGAAAGAGACAGCAAGTGCACCAGAGAGTCAGGCAAGGCTGCTGCCTGCACACACAAACACACACACACACACACACACACACACGCAAACACACACACACACACACACACACACACACACACACACACTCTCACACACACACACACAGACAGACCCCTCAGCCCGGCTTCACCAGAAGAAGTTCAGAGAGAAGACTGACCTCAAGAAGGTAGAGTATGTTTGTGCATCTCTAGCCTAGGAATCAGCCTTGTCCCCCTTCTTCATATCTGAAACATTACTAACAAATCAGCCGTGTTACACTCACTTGATGCTCCACTTTGTTTTCCAGGTGGGTTGGCGGATGTTTCGTCTGTGGATTAACTCGAATATTATGGCTTTCCTCAAACTGAGCCTCCTTGTCCTGTAGAGGAGTTGTGTGTTTCCCCTCTAGAAGAACTTGCCTCGTGTTTACAGCCTGAGGGAGGATGGAGAAGCTGTCAGGGAAAGACAAGGAGCTGATACGAGGCAGCTGGGAGAGCCTGGGCAAGAACAAAGTTCCTCATGGTGTCATCATGTTTTCCAGGTAACGTTTAACAGCATGATTCAAATGGAATTAGATAGTGAAAGTGACTTGTAAGAGAAGAAAACAGTGTGCTGTTATCCTTTCATTAACATCAATTCTAATAACACATTAATCATAAGTAATAGTATCTTGCTGTTTTGTGTTGTTACTTAATAGCTGTGGTGTTTAGAATATGTATATGTGAATATGTGACACAGGTGTGCAGAGCAAATCAAGCTAGATCCTTCGCTGCACACTTTCAACATGCAGGGACCGGAAGCTTGACTTGTTGCTTGGCGACCGACTGCAATAATCCACAATTTACTTTGAGACAGCTGCCCCTAAATCAGAGACTAGCAGGAGAGATTTGTAGATGTATGATTTGTAGATTGATTTTGTGTCTGTGTGGATGTTTGGCAACCCATGCCGTGTGTATATAGACCCTATAGAATAGTGTGGTATTTGTCTGTGGTAGACTGTTTGAGCTGGACCCTGCGCTCCTCACTCTTTTCCACTACACTACAAACTGTGGCTCCACACAAGACTGCCTCTCCAGCCCTGAGTTCCTGGAACATGTCACCAAGGTGAGCTCTGTTCACAGCAGTCACCACTACAAGTATACAGTTTGTACTCTTGCACACTTTTGAGCACTGTTTGTATTTGCATGTTATCTGTGCACCAGGTGATGCTTGTGATCGATGCAGCAGTCAGCCACCTGGATGACCTTCACTCCTTGGAGGACTTCCTGCTCAACCTTGGGAGGAAGCATCAGGCAGTGGGAGTCAACACACAGTCATTTGCTGTAGGACCAACATTTCATAGTACAACTCTCAAAAAAGAAATTTCACAAGTGAATGAACTGTGAAAAATATGTTTTTTTTTTCTCTGTGGGTTTGTTTTGGACTTGTTCAGGTGGTGGGTGAGTCCCTGCTCTACATGCTGCAGTGCAGTCTGGGCCAGGCCTACACGGCACCGCTGCGCCAAGCCTGGCTCAACATGTACAGCATCGTGGTGGCAGCCATGAGCCAAGGATGGGCCAAGAATGGGGAGGACAAGGCGGACTGAGGCGCACAGCAGGGGGCTGCTGAGCAGCTGCTGTCACATCACTCAACATGGTTGTCCTGGCATAAGGGTTGTGTAACTTGCAGCACTGTGGCTTTGGCTACTGTACATTTGCTCTTTGAGAGAGGTTGCATAGAGTAGCGAATGTACGGTGTGGTTACACTTTACAATTGGGTCGACCAATCGCAGAGTTTGTTTTCTTTGCTGTGGATGTTTAGCTACCAAACAATGCTGCTGTACAGCTGTGAGGATCTGAGCCAGCCTGCTTTGGTTCTTCTAAGTCTGGACCTGTAATCTCACACTGAGAAAAAGCAACAAGGATAACTGTTGAGTCTCTTTGTATATAATGGCTTTGATATATCTACTCAAATAACAGTGGCTGTAGTGGTCTTTGTGATGTATCTTAAAAGAGTTGCACAATTGTGAAACACTAGATATTATATTTAGGCATCACACACTACTTAAACTGTGATGGTTACTGTGGCCAGCGCGGCAGCTCTCTATCTAACTGGAACACAGTGATTCTCTACAAAACATGATAGAAGTTTTGGGACAAAGCAATGTGATTTTACAGAAGGAAATCCTATCACCTTAATCAAAATCATACTGTGTTTTCTATTGATATTACACATCATTACTTTTGTGTGTGACTTTGTTATCTAATATTTCTCCTATTGATCAAAAATGATATTCAATAGATAATGACAAGAACTGTTATACTCTCTGATAGCTCTCTTCAGACATCTATGACTGTTAAGGCGTCCATGTGCACCTTACTCAACACGGTGTGTGATGCCCTCCTCAGTAGAGGTTGTGGTTATTTCAATAGGCTTCGGCTGACTGTTAAACTCTAACTAATAGACTGTTATGTTAACTCTTTACTTTAGAGTAAAGGGCATCTTTGAGGAATTATCTTTGTTCCTTGGCTCAGTTTCTAGTCATCGTTAGTGTAAAGTAGTTTTCTTGTACTGTAGTCGCTTATCTCAGTAATGCTTATCAACTGTTGTTGTGACTACAAATGTAGTATTACCTCAGCTTTAGAGGTGAGCAGAGTGGCCTGTGTTTCTCCAACACATGGAAGGGAATATTTATTTTGGATTATGAAACAAAGACAAACTTAACTGATGATGATTTATTTTCCTTTTAATTTATTGACATAGAACAAATAATACTGTGTGATGACACTGTCCAATATGTGTGTGTTATTATTATTGCTGCCATAACACTGTATGTATCATCCTCAGCTGTTATTGACATTCATGGTCATAATGCCAAGTAACTTAGCAACAGTGCGCCAAGTATTAGATAATAACACCATACAACTGTAAATCCAAGCTGCTGATTATGTGGTTATTATCGCTTTAGTCTGAGTTTACATTTACAAAGTTTATTTTTATATTCTGAAATGTACGTGTTGTGAAAGAGCATTGATTTGTTTCTTTTTTTCAAATGTGATATACAGTATATCCTCCAGATATATTACCATGTGTGGGTTTCATTTAATCAAAATAATAGAGATACTTAGAGATAAACTTCTAAATGTGCAATCCTTACGGAAAATTATAAAAGCAGAGTTTTCTATTGAACTATTTTATCCCTGCATAGTCGGTTGAGTCTGTACTTTCCAGCCCACAGGTGTAATGTTATTAACTGACTGTGTATGTGGTGTATTTATAGTGATTCTTTTCTTAGTATCAGTACACAGCCCTATGCAGGTTGTTGTTCTCCACATCTCTGTTTTCAATTACCTGACATTAGGTCTTTTTTTAGCAGGCATGTCTGATAACTGGCATGTTATCCTGTTAACATCCAGCTCTGTACATATTGGGTGTGTCACTGTCTACCTCATCACTATCAGCTGCTATTGAACAGCGATGACTTCACCTAGTTATCCTTCAACCAAAAAACGCACAGTGTTATCACAGTTAATGCAAGCACGCACTCTTTGTAAACTGGATTCCATCCTACACTTTAAAACAACATGTTGTGTGCTTACTTGAGACTAAATAAAGTGATCTTCTGTGGATATTTTACTGCTGAACGAGGTCAGTGTGTTTTCCTCTCGCTCTTAGATTGTTTGTCACAGACTGATGATGGTTACAACACAATGGTCAGCGTTTGAAATCAATCACACGGTGCCTGATTTGCTTCCCACTGACAGCCCATCCCCTAGCGTTACATAAGATCCAAGCGCCGAATGGCTCATCGCCCTTGGCTACAGAGACGAGGGCGACTTCAGGCACATCAGCCCACTTACTCATGCAACTGCACAATGTCACATCAAGATTGTTTGCCGAATTTCACAAAATTTGCATTCTGTTCTTTTAAATGTGGACTGTTGTGTTTTTATTTTCCTCCAAAAACAAGTAAAATCATTACAGATGTGTTGTGTTCCTGCTTAAATATCAGTTTGTGTGTGTGTCCTATAGGTGAAGCTATAGTAATGAGAGAAGTGGAGGAGGGAGGGTTGTTGTAATGAATACACAGGGCTCATTTCTCCCATATTTGCTTGTATCATTGTAAAAGTCACATCCATGAGCTGGCTGTCTGTTCTGCTGTTGGAGCAGTGGCTGACATGGCCTTAATCTGTCTCTCTGCCCTCCCAACAGTATCCTCACTCTCTCTGTCCCACTGAGACTCTGCTGTGTTTATGCTGGCTCCATGCTCCATGTCTCGCTCCAGCCTGCAGAGTAACACTGAGCCAGAGTTGTCTAGTCACTGGGCTTCGTGGAGACTGACCCGACCTCTCAAGGTCACCAACCAATGGTTAGATTGCAACAAAATTCAATGAGCTACTGACTGAAATACACCAAGTGTTTATTTCCCTTGTGGTAATTAATTAATCCCTATAGTCCCACAGTCTTACCTTGCAGTGTACGAGGGTTTGCTCTGAAGGCTGTCGTCGTCTGGAGAGAGGTCTGCGAGGAAAGACAACACGCATTATTTTTAGAAAGTCTGCAATGTGTTTTGGAATGAAGGGGTACTGGACGTTGTCATGGCAACTGTTAAGTGATGGTGGTCCAGAGTGTGTGCATTTGTTTTGGATGAAGGAGGAAAGCAAGGCATTGCTCAAATCACTCACTCATCCTAAATCATGCTGTGGAGAGGAGTGGGCAGTGACTGTGCGTGCAGGCTCAGGCTAATAAGGTTCGCTCTGATAGCTGCTGGAGTCTGCAGCACAAGCCTGCCGAGCAACAAGCACAACAGTGGGAACGAGTGGCCTGTCGTTTCCAACATGAAGTGCAACGAGTTAAAGGATAAGACTGGGGTCATATATGTTCTGATTCTCAATAAATCCCATGAAAAGACAGAATCAATATGATAGCCTGTCTCAATACTTTCTGAATTACCTGCCTGTTATTCAGACTCATTTTAAAAAGCAGTCACAAATACATAGTTTCAAAAGGCACGGCCATTTCCCAAAACAGCTGGGCACTGTAACTTTTAGCAAAGGTTACTCAAACCAGAGTAAATAGTGCATTTCTTCATGACTATTTTCAGCTGCGGATTAATACACATTTGGTGTGTTAACCATCATGCAAGTCTGAGGGAACATGTACACTTTTTACACTATTTTAATCTATGCAGCCATCAACACACAGCATGTGTTTTACACGTGCTATATGTGCTCAAACGTGACTCCAAAGGGCATTTCTATGCTTCAAGTTGACTTTCTTCCGAGTGTAACTACAGTGATTGTGTATGTGGTTCTGAGCATTGCGGAAACCCCGGTGACCTGCACTCAATACTATGCCTGAATGTATCTTGTGTAGACACACAGTCTGAAATGGCTGCTCCACTTACATGCTGCTTCTGCTAGCCGTGTAGACAGTTTGTGTAGATGTCCTGCATCACCTGATGTGCTGCATTATATTTTAGACACCTTTTGTGTGGATATAATGAGGAAGGCAATTTATACCTGACTCCTTTGGATATAATAAGGTAATCCCCTTGTGAAACATTTTCTACCAAACTGACAAAACAATCTCATCACATTGAAAGTTGAGAAAGACTGCGTGAACAGCTATTACTAAATGGATCCTTTAAAAGTGAGAAAAGTCCACCTACTGAGGAAGATGGGATCGAAAGCTCTTGCATTGCTATTAAATGGACCTTGTTATTTCCAAGGTCAAGGATAAACTTTCTTATACGTTTGTTGAAAGAGTATGATGTACCATAGGGGAGATAAAAAGTTCAAAATTATTAACAAAATTGCATATATGAGCAAAAATATTATGTAAATACTAAACACCACCAACTTATTAAGCAACATTTGCATGCTTAAATGAACCCATATGGGAGTGGCAATATGTTTGCTGCAGGAGGCAGAGACATTTTCTATTCTAAGCATCTGGGCAGGAGAAAGGCGAGCGACGGGCCACGCACCCAGAGGAATTCACCTTTCACTGAGAAGCATGCTCTCAGCAGTTGCCACGGGTGACAGGGGAAATGTCAGGGACTTTTCTTTCTTCTTTCGTAACTCTTAGCAACCAAGAAGCACTGTATATAATGACAGGCATGTAATGGTGTTTTCTTACAAACCCTTTTACAGCAGAAAAATGACATCCATCCAGTCAGAGATGTTTCTCTGAAAAAAAACTTACTAGTGCACCACTTTGTTGGAACAGCATCTACCATTGGCACTATGGTGCTACCGCTTTCCAGTGTGGTTTGGATAAAAGCAGATGCTCATACAATTAATTGCCCCATCCAGCCTCAGATGTGGTTTTAGGGACCAATGAGGTCTGCAGTATGTGCAGAGGCTTACCCCGAGGCTAGTTTGTATGCAGACACACTGCTTCAAACTCTAGGCTAACATGCACCTGCATTCATTAGCCGCCTCTCGCCTGCTCTGATATATGAGCAAATGTGTTCTGTGATTATCTTTGGAGAGACAGTTTGATCCAGGGAATCACTGTCATCAGTAGTGCACTTTGTCAGACTTCAGAGGAATAGTTAGACATTTTGGGAAACATGCTTATTTTCTGTATTGCAGAGAGTTAGATGAGAGGATTAATACCACTCTGGTACCAATCTTCTCATAACCCACGGCAAGAAAAGCAAGTAAGCATATTTTCCAAAATTGAACAATTCCTTTATTAGTCATAAACCAGTATTGTATGCAAAATGTCCTTCTGCACATTTCCTGAAGGGATCATGTGCACATTCACTTTTGCACTACTACTACTACTAACCACATGAAATGTGACTCACTGCCTCTTAAAACCCGTCATCATAGACCACAGTAGAGAAGAGCAATAAGGAGTTCATGGCACAAGATGAGTGGATTGAGCTGAATTAATTTTAATTTCAGATCACAGCACTTCACTTTTGACAGATGAAAACTCGTTATCCTGACAGAGATCAATTTCAAACGCAGTCTTTCCCTTAACCTCAACCTTCTGGGAGATAAAACAACCCACATTTACAGCAGGCTCACATACTGTATGAAATAAAGTACTGTATGATGCACACATTTCATAACCAAGAGCAAAAACCGGTGGACATGTCTGGAAAGCTAATGTACCTCCAAATAGACTGCGGATGGCCAAGCCGACAGTACATGAACAGACATGACAGGATACAATAAAACTAGTTATGCATGAAAATGAACAATCCCTCCTTGCATGGCCATTAGCGCTAAGAATACCCTAATAAGTTTTATTTTGTATTTTTCAAAGGACAGTACGTTTAATGATCTGTGAAACAAGCTTCTGGAAGAGAAACCCACAGGATGTGCTGGAAGTTCACAGACAGAAATTTTGAGATACTCTTTGATGTTTGTTTTTTTTCCTCAAAAAGATTTCATGATTCTCTCTCTGCTGCCAGCTTTCATCTGTTTTATTCAGCATGAGAGACTAGAGTTAGATTCCTTGTAAAAATGGATTTATGGAATAATATGCCATCAATCTAAAAAAAAAAAAATACAGCTGAAAAAAAAGTCATATTACAGGCCTATGATTGAGTATGATTGAACTCTAATAAAACCTCTCATACAGAACACAGAATGGACGTAAACAACAGGACTGAACAACAACAAGCTCTACAGCTGTTCTGAGAATAGATTTACTGAACTGTTACTGTTAATCAATCATGTTAGTATTAAAATGACCTGAAGGGAAATCAAGGGAATGACACTGCATAAACAACTTTGAAAGATGTTTTATCCTCTACAGAGAGCTTGACCCTACAGCTTATATGATCTATATGATAAAAGAACACAGCAGCTGAGAACTGAAAAGATATCGATTGAAATCAACAACAAGGCCACGATACAAAACACCTTAAAAAAGCGACGGAACTTCTGTGATGAAAAGACACACAGTATGTTAGCTTACAGTTGACAGTTCTTGACCTTGAGGAAAAAATCACTACTCAGTTCCACTTCCACTCACTTGCTTGTTCCGGGGCTTTTGATCACATCACATGGTCTTAATCAGCAGATGAAGTTTGCTCAGCTGTCACTGATCTGTAGACATTCAAACTTTTTATTATTCTGGGCATCTTTAGGACTTCTCCGTGTCCACGTTGCTGCACAATGTCACCATTATAGTTTACTCTTAAAGGTCCCATATTGTAAAAAGTGAGATTTTCATGTCTTTTCTATTATAAAGCAGGTTTAACTGCTATGTAAATACTGTGAAATATCGAAACGCTCAATCCACAGAGAAAGGCACACAGCCAGTACTAAGAATCACTGCCTTTGATACAAGCCGTCAGGATTTCTGTCCATTTGTGATGTCACAAATCTACAATATTTAGACCATTTCACAGTTTTAAACGTAAACATCCTAAATGCCCAGTTTATTTCTGGTTGCAGTGTATGTGAATGACATGAGCAGACAAGAAGTAAACATGGACCCAAACTGTTGCCCAGCAACGCAATTCCGTTAAAAAACGGAGCGTTTCAGACAGAGGGTAAATATAGGCCTATTCAGGCAACCAGTATGAGGAAAATAAAGTTTTTTTTTTAACCGTACAGCATGTAAACATGTTCTAGTAGAATCACAAAATACAAGTTTGAACCTGAAAATGAGCACAATATGGGACCTTTAAAAGCACCAGAGGAGAGATTGTTTTCTCAGCATGGTTGTGAATGAACTGTAAATCATGGCGAAAAGTCCTAAACCTGCACAGAATAGTGGAAAGTTCAAACATCTGCAGTCCCATGACATCTGAACAAACTAATCTGCAGCTGAATACCGTGTTTTATGGTTGAAAGCTCCAGAAAAAGGTAGTAAGTGGTCCTTGTGTGAAATCTTAGTGGAACGAGCCTACTGTTTTTCTGCTGACTGACAGAATGAACTACTCATTGCCTGTTGAATGAAAACCACTACTCTGGGTTGTTTTTGTTTTTGTTGTTGTTACAGTATGTTTTTTATCTCTTAGATGTTTTTCCGCTCTTTAGTTTTCAGTCCATGCAGCATATTTCAGGCCATGCTGGATTGTCACACGAAAGGGAGAGTTTGTTCAAGGCACAGCAAGAGACATGAATAACAAACTACAATCTGTTTACATTCAGTTTCATGAGAAGAAAAAAAAAACATGTTTATCCTTCCATGAGGAAATAAAACTTGGAAACACACAGACTGACTGTAAAACAATGAGATTAGTACATGTGAAACTTGACCTCATTTATACAACATAGTCAACATGCAGTGGAGTGTCACACAGAAAAGGTTAATGCAACTGAAATCATGGTACAGTATGGTAGTGCTTGAATTTTACTGTTTGTATTTGGGACAAAAAAACTTTTATTTTAACACAGAACTGTGATCACCACTAAACAAATAAATAAATAAAAATAAATGATTTTGAGCCATTATGGTAACAAATTATTATTATTTTTAAATATAATGGCTTCAGTAGTAACACAGTATATCACATAATTGAAATTAAAAATGAATAAATTCCTCCAGAGATTTCAATATTGTTGTCTTGCAATGACAGAAAATAGACTTCAAAATGTTCTACATTTTGGGAAAGAAACATATTTGCTTTCTTGCTGAGATATAGACGAGAAGATCGATACCACGCTCAGATCAATCTTCTCATCTAACTCTCGGCAAGGAAGTGAACTAGCATATGCAAAATATTGAACTATTCCTTTATAATATAGAAATAAAAATCAAGTCGGATCACATACACAGTCAAAACAGCATAATAAGGGAATAGTCTGATTAAGACGGGACAGCTCTGCAAATCCTTAACCAATCTCCAGTAGCCCCCAACCCAAAGCACAATATCAATGACACCAAAAATACTGTAGCAAAAATAGCAACCTTAAATTGATAATAGTTACAACAAGCTTCAGGTACAGTCAAGCTGCTTGTGCCTCCTTGGAGCGAGTGTACATATATTACAGTACATCTCTGAGTTACATTCGGCCCTCCGTCTGTCTGCTCTCTCACTGCAGATGGCTTCACAACTAGCTGCCCTCACCCTCAGCCTTCCCGAGCTCTACCGCCGAGGAACCAGATATCACCCGTGCCCAGACCACTCTGTCAGTCTGCCGGGGCAAGCCTGCTCACACCACCCACACTGATGGGAACTTTCACCCCCACTCATGTCCAAGTGGCACAGCATGGACAGAGTATCTCTGATAACAACCCAAAGGCAATTCCACCCCAGTCACTTTCATTACTTTTTAACTTGCAAATGAAGCCATAGAAGAAGAAGCTGGGATCCCTGTCATGGAGCATCCAGTAGTTTAAGTGAAATAATCTGTACATTTAGGGATGTATCTTCTGTAGAGATTAATGTTTGCGTCCATAAGACAGGTTCAGGAGATGTTTAGGCAAACTGCTGTCTATATATTTATGTTTACATGGATCCTGCTCCTGTATTCATTCCTCTTTTCTATTCTTCATCCTTTCTAACAAGCCCAGTCTAGTCTCAGGGTCTGAGGCAGCTAAGTTGGAGTCTGAGGTCAGAAGCGAAAATGCAGCACTCCGGCATTTAGCAATCCCCAGGTGACGGACACGTGGAATCAGCGCGGGGGATTTGATGTTACTGGAAGCCCACGGGGCTGTCCATGAGTGGGCTGGAGCAGTAAGGGTCTGGGGGGTCTTGGAGCTCAGTCTCATGGGTCTGGGCGTGGCCTTCCTCGCACTCCTCTTCCTCCGCCGGGCCGTGGCTTGAACTCTGGGCGCTGGCCATGGCGCCGTAGCTGTGGTGGGCCGGGGAGGGCATGGGAGTCAAAGCCAGCTCTGGCTCCAGCAGGACGGATGCCACAAACAGCTGAGGGAGGGAGATCAACAGTTAATGATGGTGTCACACACTCTGTTTAAATCACTCGGTCCATGGGGAGTCAGATGAAAGAATGTTTTATATTTGGGTTTATCCACCCTACACTTAAGATGTAAATTGCAACAAATGAAGAAGTCTGAGTGCATATCCTGGATCCAGTCTGAAAAATGAAGTAAATCGCAAAGGACATCATGCAGGTGATGGTACATGTTTTAACTCAGTGAAGTATTCAGATCCTTTATTTAAGTAAAAGTGGCAATACCACACTGTAAAAAAAAATACTCCATTAAAGGTAAAAATCCTGCATTCATAATTTCACTTAAGTGAAAGTAAAAAAGTATTGGTAGAAAAATATACATAGTTTTAAAAATACTCATTATGCAGAAAATGTATTCATTACATACATAATATTATCGGATTACTGCTATTACTGATGCTTTCATTCATAAGTAGCTTTTTGGCAGTTATAGTTGGTCGAGGTTTTGCTAAATTTGCTTCTGTTGGGTCATATATAACAGATGATGGTTTGTATTTGAAATTTTCAATCTGCAAAGTAACTAAAGCTGTCATATAAATGTAATGGATTAAAAAGTACAATATTATCCTCTGTAATATAGTGGAGTAGAAGTTTGTAGCCAAAAATGCGTTAAAGTTATTCTACACCACTGCATGCGGGTGGTTAAACCCATTTACTACACATCACATATGCTTTACATTAGTTCTAACCATTTTCCCAAACATACCATAGTTTATTAGTGTGGTTTTAATCCAAGACTTGAGCGATGATTCAAATCATAATATGCATTGTTTGTTTGTTTATTGTCTGTCTTCTGGGGTATATCCTCTGACATCATTGCTCATAAATGCAACACTGTTCAGCAGCTGACTCTCAAATCTGAGACGTCAGAACTTCCTATTTACTTACAGTAAATGCACTAGGCTGGAAAACTCCTTTAACAACAATAGCGTACCTTATGTAACTTTTACACCAGTAAAACTATAACTACTTAAACAAACAATACTAATAGATGTGTTTAATGATGTACTGTTAGGCTAATGAGAGAAAAAATGTGGTACTGTACACTGGAGGCAGTGGTGGATGTTACAGTACTGCTGTCTCCGTCAGTGAACGTCCCCTCTGCTGGCTGATCAGACATCTGAAACAAAGAAAATGTGTGCTATTCATTCGGTAATAGTGCGTCTCCAGCTGAACTTAGTCTCTGTGAGTTATAGCTGAGCTGACCTGGTAGCTCGTCGACTTGTCTGGTTGCTTCCTAAGGCACAAGCGGAAGAGGGAAATGGCGATACAGGAGAGCAGGGACACTAAGGTGAAGAGGGTGATGGGATGCATGGGACCTGTGACAGTAAGGGGAGATTGCAAGAAATTACAATGTCACAATGTTATAATGTACACTCACAATGTTACAGAAACTGTAACAGGATAGAAATGGAAGTGATAAAGTACCTAATCTGAGCATAGAGAAGAAGAGCAGCCAGAACATGCAGAGGATGGGAGCCAGGATGACCTGGCTGATGGCTGCTCTGTGGATCCGCTGGCTGAGTTTGGTGGGGACGTATGCATAGTAGATGTTGTATCGGTCAACCATGTGCTTCAGGATCACATAGAGCAGACCTAGAAGGGCAGGGAAAACACATTTAAATATCTAAAACCACAGACTGTATATAAAGATGGACGAGGCGTCTCCATTTCCTCCCGCTGTACTGAAGTGAAGCCAAAACATCCCGGATGCGGGAGCTTCCATCTTGAGATTTGATGTCATTTGGAGCCAGAGTCTGCGCAGTAGTGATCGGGCTGTGAAGCCGCGTTATTGAGGTCACCCGCCGGAACCAATTGTGAGCCGAGCATGGCTGCAGCTTGTCAGCGAGAGAGACTCACAGCTGTCAATAATGACGTCTCGTCCCCCTTTTTATAGCCCCCCATTTATAAAAATGAACACTTGAATACATACATACGTACATCAATGTGATAAGAACTACCTAAAATGACAAAAAAACATCTTTGGGAAAAACTTATTTGACGTGTACTTTGACTTTTTAGTTTGGCCCATGTCCCATCCACTAACATGGGGGAGGCGGGCCTTATCTTCACTTACACTGGCTTCACTTTTGGGGAACTGTCATGTTGTCCATCTTTATATACAGTCTATGTCTAAAACACTACAGCATTCTTTGTAAAATGGACAGCAGTATCTTTTGATTTAAGGCAGAAAACCTTCGTATGGTCCTTTAACAACATAGTGATATTTTATATATTGTTCTCTCCAACCTCCCAATGTCCACCTGAACCCTACACATAAGGTTTAATGCTGAATATATATAAGGTTCAATGCAAAGTTTAATGCAATGTGCAATTTAGGTTTATTTTTCAAGTAAATATTTTGCCCTTCAGGTTTGGCATTATCCTGTGTTGCTTCTCTGTGGTTCCACCAAATGAAGTTCAACTCAACCAATGAGATTATCTGCCTCAGTTCTGCCTCAGAAAAATGCCGATCTGCAGAAAACAGCACAGGTAAAATGCACAGTAGTATGTATGAAAGGGTCTGTTCGGTCTGAGGATTTGACTGCAGAAGCAAATAGAAGCTTGGTGAGCTCTGGGCAGAGACAGGAGCAGAGTGGGCGTCTGGCTCGCAACTCACTGTGTCTGGGTGTCTGGGACTACAGCAGCAAATTCACACAGTCTGCATCGGACTGGCAGGCAGTGGAGGAGAGTGAGGTTACAGTATGAGGGGAGACGACACACACACACACACACACACACACACACACACACACACACACACAAGTCTAAGAGGGAAGGTGATGGGATGGCGAAGAAAGGAAAGAAGAAAGAGGTAGATGAGAATAAAGGATGTATGTTGCTCACCAAAGGGTGTAATGATGGGACACGTGATGCTGTAGGTCATACTGACTGCAAAGATACACATGGTCCAGGCGTACTCCAGGCCAAACTGGAACTCATAGGCCTGGCTCTGCAGATGGAAACAAACAAACAGAGTTTTTACATCTTAAACAGAGCACGATCTAATGTACCTGACATGAAAACTTTGAGATAAGCATGACAGGCTCTGCTGACCCGTTTGACATGAATGCGCTCAGCCTGGGACTTGGCGAAGCAGAGGCGGAGGGCATACACCGTCAGCGCTGGGATACGAAGAAGCTCCATAGACGTGCCAATCAGACTGGATGTAATCACATAGTTTACAAAGAATGCACCGTTGTCAGGGAGAAACACACACCTGCACCAAGAAAACAAAGAAGAGTTTGGCTGAAATGTCTTTTTAAGAGTCGTAATACTCTTAGTACATTTTATTTCAACAAAAAGAGTGAGCTTACTGGAATTTGACCTCCTTCTCATCCAGGAAGTGGATATCGAAGAGCCATGTGAAGAACAAGTCCAAGCTACATAAAGAATAAAAAAGAAGTGGGTAAAATCAAAAGAATTTGCATAAAAATAAGTATAAAAGCATAAGTTATATGTTTGTTTTGTACCTGGACAGACCAAGCGAGGGCAGGATGATGACCATGAAGACCAGCAGGAAAAAACACTTGTGCATCGTTACTTCGTTCTCACCAGATCTGAGACATTAAACGAATAACATGGGATTTTAATCATTATGCAATGCGTATTTAGTTATAAAACATATCTATGCAGTTCCCTTCAACATAACACATTCATAATGTGAAATGATGTAATGTAAAGTCAGCTGACTCTACATTTAAAGGACCGTTGGGTTCATTAGCACGAACTACGCTTTTCACTCCAGTAAACAGTTCATTTGCATTCAGTCCTTCGCACATCACGCCTGCACAACGCGTTTGTGGGGGTGGTTATGTAAAGAAAGGGTGCTCGTAGGTGCTGCGCGAGGTTGTCTCCTTATGCACAGTTGTTCTGCACCTCCTCCTGCTAGTCGCCATGTGCCGTTCCCCTGCGCATGGGGACTACTGTGCATATCATTATCCTCACATGGAGATCTCTATGACAACCTGCCCAGAATAACAGTGCAGGGAGAGTGACAGAGAGAAGGAGGGAGAGAGTAAAAAGAGCAACAGGGTGAAAGAGAAAAAAATAATTGAGATGAAAAAAAAAAGAAATACTGAGAGTTGAGAGGAAGACAGGCAGCAGAGACACATGAAGGGTCTATTTGAAGAAGCAAAGGACGAGCATTTCCATTTCAGAGGAAAGAGGGGAGTGGTGGCCGATGGCTGGTTAGTACCTGGTCCAGTGGGACTCGAAGAAGGCTGAGTAGTAGACAATGAAGGGCAGGAGCACCGAAAAGGCCCACAGCAGGAGGGTTGGGAAGAACTGGGTGATGACAGGACTCTGGATTGGACAGCAAAAATGATTGATTAATCAAACCAAAGAGGATATAAAAATATAACATTAGGGTCACACAGCTCAACTCGATCTCAAACTCTGACCCGCAGACTGTCCACAGGCCTTGTGACGTTGAACTTGTCCATTGTGTTGACGATGATGGCGGGAGTGGTGAGGAAGAAGAGCAGCAGGAAGAGGAGGATGTTGAGGAGGACGCATCGGAGCCACCAGCGAGATCCGCACACTGACAGGTTTTCCCTAGTGACGGGAGAGAATAATGAGCCTCAATTCACAGGACAGACAGCGCATTTAACACACTACTCTCCCCTGACACTGTATGTATTGACATGAGCCTGAAATAGCCAGCTCAGTCGCCTCTTGAATGCAAGTAGGTGAGCGTGTTTCCACTGCACTGGACTGGAGAGCGGGTTGGGAACGGCACACTTCAACGCTCAGTTTTAACGAAGGAACAAAAGTACCTGCTCAACCACGCAGCCTGCGACTGCTCCAGTCGTCTAGTTAGCGCAGAAAAACACAAACACAAACACACTGCAGCCAATCAGGCGTGAAGCACAAACAGTGAGCGCTACCATCTCTCTGGTTAATATCCCATACATATGCATCACTCACTTGTTACATAATCTCGCTGTGACTGCTGCATTTGCTCTCCGAGATAAGAAACATTCATTATAGTTAATTCAATCATGGATGAGCTATAAATGGAGTTTGAGATTTGATACACACAAGCAACGACAGACTTAACATCTTAAATGTTGCTGCTGATCTTGAAAAAGAGCACAGAGCTTGATGAAAAAATCAATAGTAATAGTAATTCAAATGCAGATACTGAGATGTATACTTCTTGTCTAAATAAATGGACTTTTTGAGGTCCATCGTTACAAGCTAAGGTTGCATCGGCAGGCAAAATTACAGCCCAGAACTTTGGTTTAAAGTCTAGCCATGATCCAGAGGTTCCCAAAGATACCAAATATGTCAGGGTTAATTACAGGGAATTGATGCATAAGACATGTAAAAGTAGATATTACACTCAAAATGTGTGTCTGCATTGGTTTGCTCCCACAGTCCAAAGACATGCAGGTTTGGTTGATAGATTGCTTGTACTGTAGGTGTGAATGTGAGTGTGAATGGCTGTCTGTCAGTGTACCAATGCATGCTGGGAAAGGCTACAGCTCCCTGCAACCATGTACAGGACAAGTATATATAATGGATGGATCTCCCTTTCTTTAAGTGTTAGAAAAGTAGTATGATGTTGTCTGTGTGGAAAATGTTGACTTTGAGGCTAATCAAGGGAGAATAAGGTTTAAGAATGTGAGTTCCTGTAATGTCAGTACTGACCAGATGATGTCATTGGGAGCATGTGCGTAGCTGACCCCCCATTTGTGTGACTGCACCACAGTGGTGATGCTGGACTGCTGGGGTCTGCGGCGGCAGCGCACACAACCGTAGTCCTTCACAATGCTGGAAAACAAAACAAGATGAACAAAAAGATGCTCAGTAATGACTGCTTTTATGCCACTTCATGACTTTTATGGTTACCCCCTGTTGTGACAGTGTTTATGTGATGAGAGGACCTGACAGACATAAATCTTGATGTCACGCTGTTGTTTACTCACACAGCAGTCATCCTCTCATCGCGAAAAGTCACAAAGGCGATGCCGAGCCTCTTCATGGAGATGCGGTTCTTCTCAGCGTTAAACTCGTCTGTCCGCTTTTCTTCTAACTCACTGTAGTACTGTTCTGCATCCACCTGCAACAACAAAAAAGTTAGAGCACACATTACTCACTGCATCTTTTGCTTTCAGAGAGATCCCCAGATTTATAGTGGCAGGATATCTTGTTGCTGCATATCCCTACTTCTGGATTGCAGTGCCATCCAGTGGTAACACACTTTCTGTGCAGCACTGTGTCACATACTAATCCCAATTATGCTGATAAAAAAGTACCTTTTCAAAGCCGCAGATGTCGCAGCAGAATATCTGAGCACACGGATGGGTCTTGATCATGATCTTCCCCTCCTTTTGGGCCTTTGTGGCAAAATACAGCCTGCCTTTCATTGCCTTGCGTCTGCAAAACACAGCATCCTCAGACAAGAGCCTCACACTGATCCCAGACTGTGTTGCTCCGATCTGTAGCAGCTACTGTACCTCTCTAAGTCCAGCCTCATCAGCTTGTGAACATCAAAGCAGAAACGGATATCAGTGACAGTACAGCTGGGGTAGGCCTCACTAGTGAATGGAGCAAAAGGAGTTAATCATAACGACGGTGATGAGATTGTGCATGTACAAAGGTCAGGGCTTCCTTGTGACATGAATCAAACATAACGAGAGGATTTAACTTGACTTAAAGGTGCTCTATATGATATTCAGAGCATTAATGGAGCAGCAAACAACTATTTGCTATGTAAAGATATAGTGGAGTAATGTTTACCTGAGCAGAGAGTGAAGTCGTAATGTGAGCTTCTCTAGGCTTTGTTTACATAGCTGACCGGCAACATGTGCATGTTAGTGCATGTGAGCGTGCCCCACTGGCTAGCTCACAGCCGCCACTCAGCACTGCTCTCACAGCGGTTACAGCTGATAACGCCGTCCCGACCGATGGTGTTCGGTTCCCCCACACGTAAACACTATTCAGCTCTGTCAGCAATGTTGCCGTTGTTTGCACTGTTAGTGCTGTTAGCACCGTTAACAGTAGTGTCTAGAAGGGAACCAGCAAATTGAGGAAACTGTCGCGAAATGGTTAAGGTTAGGAATTGATCTCAAATAGTTAAGGTTAGGCATTGACCTTGAATAGTTAAGTTTAGGATAGGTTGTCAGGAAGCGAGTCTCGTGAGCAAGTTTTTGCAGATCTCAGATCAGATTTTGCAATTTGCGGGTTACCTTCTAGACACAACCACCATTAGCTTCGAGCCACCGGCTCAGCCTTCGCCATGTTGAGAGCCATGTGGAGGCAATAAATATGCTCTGAATTTCATATTGAGCACCTTTAACAATGAGGAAAAGAAGAAAAGATGTGTACTGGAAGTGTTTGGTGATGAGTCCTGGGTCAGAGATCTCTCTTGGTATGGAGGTAATCATCAGTGTCCTGGCTACCTGCAACACAAAATGTAACCACCCACCATGAGAAGCAGCTATAATAAACGTCAAATAAATAACCATCTTATCAAGTGGCTCTATGGATGTAATGCTAGAGTCTCGGCTCACGACTTTGGTTCAGACAGAAATATCTCAACAACTACATGAACAAATTTGGTGCTCATATTCATTGTCCCCAGAGGATGAATCCT